>JAOXYD010029064.1:0-14229 GCA_028565735.1 Pinacopodium congolense | reverse complement strand
AAGCATCACTGATCCATCAATTAAATCATCAACTACTAAAGCTTAACTGAATAATTTAGGAAAAGCAACCTGTGACTTTGTTACAATAGATTGGAATTTTTCTAGGATCTTTTAGAGTAGATTTTAGTTATTTATTTCTTAAATCATAAAGATGAGTGTTCTCTAGATAATTGTAATCCGATTCACCGAATGCTTACATCCTATAAACTTCCTCGTGGGATCGATACTCGGCGTCTTAAATATACTCCACTTTATTACTTGATTCGACTTGTACACTTGCCGAAAGTTGGTTTTGAATTAATTGATAAATTGAGAGTTGAAAGATAGATTAATTTGAGCTAATTTTTGGCACAACATATAAAATTAGCTCAAATTAATCTATCTTTCAATTCTCAATTTAACAATTAATTTGAGACCAACTTTTGGCCAGCGTACTAGTCGAATTAAGTAATTTTATGGTTATAGTCATTTTATGCATGTCTAGACATTTACCAATTGGATTAAAATTGTCTAGACACGTATAAAATAACTATGAAAAGTGACTCACAAAAACAAAACAATTAAGCATGAACGAAAAATAAAAACAAAATAGATCATAATAAAAGAGAGTAAGGTAGAAGATATCTTCAAAATTTAGGATTTATAAATGATCATAAAAAATATATATTTTTGCATTATCTATTATGATAACCTGTAGATATAAAAAAGCTCTTGAATCCTAAGTTCCTACGATTTTAAACAAATCCTATATAATAAAAATTTACCCCTAATCACACGACAACCTGAAATGCTTAATGGTGCAATAATATTAGATGCTAAGGAATGAATAACCTAAGCCATAATCTCGCAAACTCATATTATGTAATTTAGGGAATTTGAATCCTAAGCTAAGATGACTAAATTTTCCAACTAATTCAATTAATCTATCACCACTTATGAATTTCATTACTGACAATTACTGATCAAAAGTTAAATCCTAGCAATTAAACCTATGATGGCCAATACTATAAATAAATCCCTAATTCATGGTATTAAACCAGAATTCCAATTAAATCACAATAAAAAAATGCTATGTCTAATGAAAATAAGTCATTTCTCACTACTATAAGGCCATGAACCCATCAATAACTTCTTACCTAAGGGCAAACCTAAACTAACATACTAAAGTAATAAGAACATAATCTAAAATTAACAAAATAAAAGATAAAGAAGTAGAACAAATAAAGAAAATAAAAGAATCAAAGTTGAAAAAGAAGGAAACCACAATATATTAACATAAATCATTCATTCAACATAAATTTAACAAAAATAAAATGAAATAACAATAAAAACAAAACAAAAATAAAATGAAAATGTAAAGAGAGTAGAGAAAATAAGAACATAATCAGAGTTCTTCAACCTAAAATTAAATCTAATAAAAGAATTCAAAAGTAGATGTAAAGACATGAAGAAAACCTAAAAACCTAAGAAAATACAAAGAAAATGGAATCTTCCTAAAGAGGAAGCTAAACTATTGGAAATAGTCTCCTCTTGTGCTTATATAAGTCTAGTTTAGGGTTTAGAATGTTTTGCAGGTGAATGGACAAGTTTGCCCGTAATTTTTGCATAAGACAGCATTTTTTATGTACATATACGACACTTCAATAAACATATACAATGGTTTTGATAACCTGTCATTAATGTCCCTAGAAGACACCCTAAACATTAATAGGTTGATAACTTCTACCTCTCTTCGCATTTTTTGCTCTAACTCCTCTTACAAAACTCTTATTGCCATGAAATTTAGTACATAATTTCCTTACATGGTTTATTATACACCATAAAATTTGATAACAATCTGAGCTCTAAAAGTGTACCTAATTTATCATTAAAATAACCTATATTAAAATTGATGCTTGTTTGAGCTTCTGTTACTCTTCTCTTGATGCATCCTTCATGGCTTGTCATAAAGCCTTGAACTTTGGTGTAGGTATTCATAACATGATTCTCTAAGTTCTAAAATTGATTTGACACCTCTTCTAGTTCTAATTTTTCTCAAATTCTTATCCCTTTCAACTAATATTTGTGTCCATTGATCAATCTTGTATTTAAACTAAAAAGGAATATAAACTATGCAATTAAACACCAAAATAGGGATGAATTCATATTTAAATGCATATGAAAAGTTAATGTAACCCAACCCTATCATTATGCATTATTTTCAATTATTAAAAGGGAAGCTCCCTTCTGCACCCATGTTGATATTACATGATTGGTCTCTTCTATTTGAGTTGACGTGTGATGTAAATGATTATGTAGTTGATGTTGTTTTTTAAGTCATGCTTTTAGGTTATGTTTCTATGTTGTTTTCGGTGTTTTAAGTGTTTCTTTGTGTGTTTTAGCTTTAGTTTATTTAATTTTTTTCATCTTTGCATATTATTTGAAGTGTTTGAGTGTTTTTTTATGTTGTTTAGTGTTTAAGGGTGGATTTTGAGCTTATTTAAGGGATAGGTTGATGCACATTGTTCCTTGATTTTGCAGGCATCAGGATTTCAAATTGGAGTATTTCTCGGGTTATTTTGGTAGCTTACTAGGAAACTTTTATAGCTTAGATGGCCATATGAAATGGTGGAGAGGAAGATCAAGATGTTAGGAGTCTCCAGTTCAAATTTGAAGTCAATCGGAGGCCTGGAGAAGAAGTTATGGCCAAAAGAGTGAAGGGTGTTCAGGGTTGCATAGATCAGGTCATGACCGTGACCTAGTCACGATTATGACAGCACTGTTCGTGAGCCCCTCTGTCACAATTGTGACCTTGTCACGATCGTGATAGTGGCTTTGATGCTAGATGGGTCAATCGTGGGATTTTAAGTATCTTGACCCTCCTTTTGACACATATAAGGGCTCAAAACCCTAAAAGCCTCCAACATTCATTAGG
This sequence comes from Pinacopodium congolense, assembly GCA_028565735.1. NCBI lineage: Eukaryota > Viridiplantae > Streptophyta > Magnoliopsida > Malpighiales > Erythroxylaceae > Pinacopodium > Pinacopodium congolense. The sequence continues at coordinate 11,315 of JAOXYD010029064.1, read as the reverse complement.
CAACATCTAAGAAGAGGCAAGGAAGAGGTTTTTGATGGCTACCCAAGGGAGGAAACTCAATCAACCTTGGAAATCATCAAGAAACATCAACACCTAGATTTTCCAGCATTCTAGAAGTGAAGAGAAGAGCTTCAAGGATTTATCTAGTTTATTCTTCACCCTCTTTACTACTTGTTTGTATGGGAAATATGATTGTTGATGGATTTATTGTTGTTATGAGTAGCTAAATATTTTATAGGATTTGTTCTTGAACTATTTTGTGAAACTCTTGATTTATGATTCAATGAAAGGTTATTTGTGATATGTATTGAGCTTTTTCCCTGCAATAGACTGAGAGGGTGAGTAGGGTAGCCTTGCGATAGACCGAGAGGATGAGTTAGGTAACTTTGTTGGGTAGTACAATGAGAGTTGGCTCCCAATAGACCTATACATATTCAGGTTTTTACATGTAGTTGAAGAGAGATCTTGGCTATTTGTTAAAGATTACCTATAAGATTGCCTAACATCTAGTGAATGGTTAGGAAAGGTTAGTAAGGCTAGAGAGAGCATAATTAATCCTAATCTATTTAGCTAGGGACAGTTAATTGCACCCTGAGAGAGGGTAATTAAGCATTAGAAAGTCTTGGGTTGACACAATTGAATCATTAAGCAAGAGGGACACAAAAGAGGGATAGAACATCTCCTAATCTTAACCTTGGTTATCAAATTCCTGCACTTCGTCTCAATTGGTTGTTATCATTAGTTTAATTTAATTTATTTTTTTCCAATTTATTAATATTTGAATTTATTCCTTAAGCAAAGAAAAACCTAAATTAAGTGGTGCCTAAACTCAATCCTTGTGGGATCGATATCCGTTCTTTAATACAAGTTACGACCCGTATACTTGCGGTTTTAAGCGTAAAACTAGTAGTTTGTTTTGCGAACGAACAAATATCCAACTAAATCTAAAAAATTGTTCTTTATAAACCGAATCCTAAAGTTATAGAACCACACAAATATCTAAGAATACATTTAATAACTGAAAAATGAGATTCCTTAGGAAATGCTTGAAATCTTACACAGAAATACATACTAAACATGTTGTCAAGTCTACTAGTGGTACCTTTATATAGTTCAACATCTACTTGTTTACCTTTTTCATCCTTGTTTAGTTTAGTTGATGTACTCATAGGGGTTCCTAAAGACTTAACTTGATCCATTCCAAAGTGTTTAAGCAGCTTCTTGGTTTACTTTGCTTAATTGATGAAAATTCCTTCTTTCACTTGTTTGATCTGAAATCTAATGAAGAAATTAAGTTCAACCATCATACTCATATCAAACTCCTTACTCATAAATTTTGAAAAATCCTTATACAAGAACACATTATTAGTTCTAGAAATGATATTATCCATATAATTTTAAACAATTAAAAAATCATTCTTATCCTTTTAAATAAATAAGGTTGTATTAACGTTTCCCTTAATAAAGCCATTATCAAAAATAAAAACACTTAGCCTTTTATATAATACCATACGTGTTTATTTCAAGCCATATAATGCCTTGGTAAGGTTGCAAACATGATTAGGTGTATCATGATTCACAAAACTAGGGGCTTGTTCTACATAAACTTAATCTTGAATGAAACCAATTAAGAAAGCACTAATAATATCCATTTAAAATAACTTGAAACCCATGCATGATGAAAATGCAAGTAGTAGCCTAATAGTTTTTGACCTAACTCAGGATGTAAAGGTTTCATCATAAAATATTCATTCTTCTTGATTTGGACCCTTTTCCACTAACCTAATCTTATTCCTCACTATATTATCTTACTCATCTAGCTTATTATTAAAAATCCATTTTTGTACCTAAGATTTGGTGGTCTTTAGGTAAATACTAAAGTTCACACTTTTTTTCTTTCAAATTAGTTCAATTCCTTATTCATAGAAAAAAAATCAAATTTTCATCACTAAGAGCCTTTTTTATAGTCTTTAGCTCAATTTGAAAAATAAATGTAAGATGATAAATATTTCTAAAAGAAGATTTAGTAGTTACCCTTTGTTGAACATCACCTATAATTTGCTATAAAGGAAAATGCTTCCTATTTTTCTAATCCTTAAACAACTGATTTTCCTTCTTACTTTCTTCACTTTATTCAAGAATTTGTTTACTTTATTCTTGTGAGGTGACTTAGTAATTCTCCTTATCTTCTTTAATGACTAATTTCTTAATGCCTTTGGATAAACCTGCAATAACATCTTCAAAGCTTCTTTTACTTTCAAAAGAGTTAGTCTCATTAAATATGGCTTGTATAGATTCTTTAAAAACAAGATTTTTCTTATTAAATACTCTATATGCTTTACTAGTTAATGAATAACTAACAAAGATAATTTGTTCTTGAATCATGTTTTTCTAGGTTATCCTTAGTGTTCAAGAGATAACATTTATAACTAAGTGCTTTGAAATATTTAATCTTACACTTTTTACCATGCCAAAGCTCATAAGGCGATTTATCCATGGTAGGCCTAATGTATGCGCTAATGACTATATAAAATGTACAAACAATGGGTTCTATCCAAAATTACTTAGGTAAATCGTACTTATTAATCATAATTCTAGTTGTTTCTTATAATATCCTATTTTTCTTTCTATAATATCACTTTATTTGGGGGGTTCTAAGTGAAGAAAAGTTACAGAAAATGCCATTTTCATCACAAAAGGATTCAAATAAATCATTTTCAAACTCTCTTCCATGGTCATTCTTAAAAGATGCGATTATGAATCCTTTCTTATTTTAAATCTCATAGAAAATTTTGCAAGTAACTTAAAGCATTCATCTTTACTAACTAGAAAAAGAACACATGTAAACCTAATTAATTCATTTACTATGACATATGAATAAAACTTACCTACTAAACTAGTAACCCTAAAAGAACTAAACAAATACATATTAAGTAACTCCAATGGTCCAGTAGAGATTATTGATTTTTCACTTTTGAATGAGCTCCTCACTTGCTTTCCTAATTACCAAGCTTCATAAATTTTATCCTTTTTGAATTTGACACTAGAAAGCCCATTTATTTATTCCTTTGAGCTGATATGTTTATTAAGTTTCATGATTGCATGTCCATATCTCATATACTATACCTATACATCTTCATTCCTAGACATTAAATATTTCATGTCGTGGTTAAAGAAATAATCTAGATGACTAACATAAATTTGTTCTTCTCTTTTTCCTAAAATTGTAATACTATTATTAATGTCCTATAAATCATTTCCTCAAAACATACTTTGTGATCCTTAACATATATTTGACTTATACTTATCAAATTATGCTTTAAACTATCAACTAGAAGAACATTATCAATGATAGTCAGATTTTTCTTTTTAACTTTTTCAATGCAAATTATCTTACCATTGGTATTCACTTCAAAACTTATATATCCTCTATCCTTACTTTTGAGATAAATAACTTGAGAAGTATCACCGATCATTTTTTTTAACATCCATTATTCATATACCATTTTTTCCTTTATAACCAACAAAACAAAGAAATCATTTTGTTTTAGGCACATCACCATTATCTGCATTCTTTTATTCTGCAATACTATGTGATGCACTTTTCATTGTCTATTTTCTAATTTTAAAGCATCTCAAAATTTCAATTTTTAATTTCTTTTTCCTAGTTTAGGACTCTAAGCATTCAACTAATGCATCACAAGTAAGATCAACATCATAATTAATTCATTGTAAGAATCGAAACAAGATGGTACCTGTTAATTTACTATAAAGTACATGTGAGCCACCTTTTCTTCGCTTTTTGATTCACTCATGTCAACCCATATAGTAGCTTTTAAGGTTTTCTTGCCTTCTCTCTTCACTTTTTTGTCTCTCCTTGAGCCTCATTTTATGAGTGAGAAGGGATTCTATCAACTCTTTTAAAGGTAGGTGACTCAAATCCTTGGTTTCTTAAATGTCGTTACCTTGGCTTCCCATGACTGAGGTAAGCACCTTAAAATCTTGCTCTCCAATTCAACATTAGTGAAGTCTTACTTAATCTTTTAACATCATTTATAATATCAATAAATCCAGTATGCTTTGAAGAAATACTTTCATCATAAGGCATGTGGAAGAATTCATATTGATGTATAAGTATGCTAATCTCACTATCTTTCACTTGATTAGTTCCCTTATGTGTTACTTCTAGAATATATTTAACTTCATATACAATCTCATACAAAGATACCATATTACTTCATTTTTACTTAAAGAACAAAATAAACTATAAACAACCTTATTATTTAAGTATGTTAATTTTTTATCATTATTATACCATTCTTCTTTGATTTTGGTACTTTTTGATCTCCTATAATGTTTGGGGGGGCGGGGTATGAGATACTTTTGGAACAATTTGTCATAAATGTACATTTTCAACTATCAAGAACCATATCATCCTAGTCTTCTAATATAAAAAATCATTTCTACCAAAATCTTTACTAAGTTTTTAACCTCTTTAAATGAAAGATGACACCAATTTGTTCAATTTTTCCATATTATGAACATTATACTTGTTATTTTGCTAGAAATATTACTATATGAGTCCTAACTCTAATGCCATTTGTTGGTCCTATATGACACTTAAGAAGTAGGGTGAATTAGGTGACTCTAAGTTTCTCTAATTTTTTTTCTCTTAACTTAAAAATTCTCCTTTATGCAATAGAAAATGTAACAATATAACTCAATCAATATAAAAATATAATTTGAATTAGAAAAACTTATAAAGAGATGGGAAAAGAAACATTGTTTATATTATCCATGTCGGGGCTAGTATCTTAGCAAAGAACAAGTCAATTTAATAAAGAGAGTTAGATTCATTAAGATAGTTCGAAGGATAGTCAAGAGCAAGTTTACCATGCAATAGCAAGCAGTCTTTCTTTTTCTTAGAGCTAGTACAAATTCAATTGATTTCATTTGGCCTTCCACAAGGATCTCTTCCATGGTAAGTGCTAACATTTTTTTGTCTAGGTGGAAGCTGACAACAAGACTTGCTTAACCACATATATGGAATTAGGATCTGTCTCTCTCACATGGAACTCTTTCTATCTTGAAAGCACTATTGATGGGCATTTTACAGTGGTTTTTAATGTATGTTTTATTATATTTTTTCCCATTTGATGTTTGAATTATACCAATATAGAGTTAATTGTGATTATTTCAAGTGTATGCTGGTATTGGAACAAATTAGGAAGATTTGGATTCAATTGGAGCTTGTTTTGGAGAATAAAGAGGAGTTAAATTAAAGCTCATATCCGACGGTCAAACAAACAGAGTTCCGTAGACTGAATGGCAAGCATCAGTCGATCGAATGGCATGATCAGTCAATCGAATAAAGGTCGGTCGACCGAACTTACACCCATCGTCCGAATAATTTGAAATTAATTTATGTCGGTCGACCGCATAGAAGAATCGATCGACCGAATGAAGACCACAAGGAAGAATCGATTAATCGAATGGCAAAGGTAGATCAACCGATACCCATCGTATAATGAAACAACGACATAACTTATTAAGCCCTAAGCATCATCCAAATGAGTATAAAAAGCCAGAAAGAAACGCAAAAAAGGGCTCGGTAGACCAAAGAGGAGTCGCAAGAGAGGAGTGTCTGCAAAAGCATTTTTCGTTCCATTTTCTTAGGTTTTGTATAGCTTGTTTTCTTTTGGTTTAATCTTCACATTGGCTATCTGTTGGAGCCAAAAGAGCTTACAAGTGGATATAAAGATAGGAGTTCAACTGATTCTGACCATTTATTAGTTGTATTCTTTCCCTTTTTATCTATTATGTATTGACTCTTGTTATCTATCAAGGAATATATGTGTTTTATTATTATATTCTTGTTTCTATTGATGAATTATGTTCTTAATTACCTAGTTAGGGTTAGGATTTGAATGAGTTTATGTGTTTGGGGGATATTTACCTCATTAAAGTGCTTAGTATTTAATCTTACGGGATTGGCCATCTTGAGATTTTTAGATGATTAAAGGACCTTGACCATAGGCTTTTAATTATTAGAATATTAATTAGGTAACACAATTGAAATTAGGTGTGGACCAATCCCTAGAGTCTTTTATGAGGGTCCCTACGATTAATGAACTTAATTCTAGGTATCTTGATATTAATGCCTTTTATTCCAATTTATTTGTTGGACCAAGATAGATAAATGAGTCTATGAGAGAAAAGATGTTTCTATGACCATTGGTTGTGTCTTGCATTTGTGATGTATGCCTTAAATATATCCAATGAAATGTGTTTCTTATTTGTTAAATCCATTACAATCTAAGCCCTAGCTAAATTATTGAATGTTAGACTCATTTCCTTTAACTTATGTTTAGATTGAACCTTATTTATTTTCATTTTTATTTTTTTCTTATTTATTTCTCTTAATAAATCATCTTAAATTTGTATAGATAATCTTACATTAATTAATCTAGTGTTACGCTTAGATTTCTAGGGATAAAGATACTTGGGGTTTACTCCATTTTATACTACTTGTTGACAAGGTGAGCTTGCCTTTGGTTGGTCTAAGATTAAAATGATCAAAATTATAAATTGTTCAGACCGCAATAAGTTTTTGGTGCTATTGCCGGATAATCTAGTTTGTTAATACTGGGTTTAATGGTGTTTATTATTCTAGACTTTGTTTTATTTGTTTTATTTGTTACATTATTTTGTTTTATGTTCTTTGAGTTTTGGTTATGCACATCATTATTTTTGTCATCACAGGTAGGTGCTGACATAGATATGCAAGACTATCTTGGCTACTAGTCTTATGACAACATCATGTGTTCAGTCAAAGGAGGAATAGCTGAGTGGATGCCTTATGAGCAACACGTGAGCAGCACCTACGGTTATTATGATGCACATCATCCAGGGCCTTCCTGGAGTGATAAGGTTTACAATGAGCCGCCTCCTCATATCTATTATCAACATAGGAAGAAGAAACAAGATTGAGCGAGCTACTTACAAGGGCCATCTCCAAATTAGAGGAATCAAGATCAACCAATATCCTAGAGAAGGCCATAGCCGCATCAGAAGCTCGGGTCCAAGCTATGGAGGATCCTATCTCCACATTTAAGGAAGAATGGTTAACAAATATATTAAAGAGGGCTAATGCAAGATTAGAAGCTCAGATCCAAGCTATAAAGGTACCCATCTCCAACTTGACCCCATAGATGGAGCCATCATTTCCAGAACAGGAGGAGTCAAGATTGGAGAAGTTGTTTTAGAAATTTGTATATGTGCATAATGCCCATCTTGCAAATATGAATGCTCGCATTGAATTCCTTACAGCTTCATCCCATGACTTAGTGATGCAGATAGGATTGTTGTATGGATTAAATGTCTCACTTGAGGAAGAAAGTGCAACCAACAGTCCAAAAGTGGAGCCAAACAAGCCAATTGAGGAATCTTTATTTACATGTGGTGAGGAGATGATCAGCAAGCCGATCAAGAATGAAGAAGAAGCTATTAATGATTCTAGCTTCAATGAAGAAAACCAAGTGCCCTGTTCATTGATTTTATTAGTATAACAATTCTTGACTACAAGCAAGTGATTAGATGCCAAAATCCTTTATTAAGGTACCTGACACAAGCAACTGAAGGTATGAAGAGAAAATTGGTGGTAAGTGAAAATGCTCATTCATCTTTGGTAAGTCATCCTAGATATGATGATTTCAGTCGAAGACATGGACCTCTAAAGAGAATCATTTTTCTCTAACATTAAGGTCTATCTAAAGACCTTAAAGAAGCGCTTGTTAGGAAGCAACCCAACCTTATAGGACTGTAGATTTTAATTTTTATCTTTTGTTTTTGTTTGTGTGTTTGGTTTTCTCTTTTTCTTTCACTCTTCTTTTGTGTCTTGATCCCTTATCTTTCAGTTGGCATAGATGGATGCATTGCGACAATGTTTCATATTCAGGGAAGTTTCGTTGCTCCTTTCTCTTTTCCCTTTTTTGTTATTTATGATTTGTTCAAAGCTTTTGGGGGGGGGGGGGGAATGAGTTAATTTTTATGTTGAGAGTGACACACTTGGATCTTGTAGCTAACTTGATCATTTTGATTGGAAATCATACTAAGCTTGGTTAAATGTTAGCTAGTATACCTTGACGTGATGAATGTGATTGGTATAATTAGTATTGAGTAATTTTTGTTTGATCATGGATTTTTTTAATTGTAGTTGTGGATATATGTTAAAAATGATTCCTTTTTCATAATCCTAAGTTAATATAGAAAGTCCAATGAATTTGCATATAAATTTGGAATATAATTTAATTTATGCACAATGAATTTGATTGTGTATGTGAATTTGGAAGTCTATGCAATTGAATGTGAATATTGAGGAATGATGATATTTGGATTATATCATGAATTTGGAAATATGGATGCTTGATGATCATTATGATTTTTTATATATAGAATTCCTTTTGTTTCACAAGGAAAAATAAAGAAAAAAGCAAAGAGAAAAGAAAAAAAAGGACAAATAGAAAAAGGAAAAAATGAGAGACAAGAAAGAAAAAGAGAGATAGAGAGAGAGAGAGAGTTAGTTGAGTAATTTTTTACTCGCTGGTTTCATTCCTCACCAGGTCAAAGTACATGAGTGATATAATAACAAGTTGGTGAAATGTTGCTTGGTTCCATGAGTGATGTAATAACAAGTTGGTGAAATGTTGCTTGGTTAAGTAACTATAGATGTTCATGAAAAGGTGTTCACTTTCACGTGAACAAGACCAAGTGACCTCCCAACCAAGCCTTTGCTCTTTAGTATTTGAGTGCGTTTGTGCTTATTTGTGTTCATTTTATGTATGAGATGGATTGTTGTGAATTGGGTTGATATTTGAAGAAGGCATAATGTTAACTAAGTATAATTGCGATTTGATGGGAATGATTGGTTACATGGTACTTTTAGAGGATCTTGCATGGTTGAATGAGTGACCTAATGATTTGAGCATAATGCTTTATCTATGACAAGTTTACATAATGATCTCAATGAATTTCTTGATATCTAGTATTATGTTTGAGGAGTTTAGTTTGCTATGTATAATGACCAAATGAGTTAAGCCATTATCAACCTTAAATTGGATGATATTGATTGTATTTTATTGTATAAATTATTTTAAGTTGCTTGATTAACCTTTAGCCATCCTTAAAAGGTTTTCATTGGAGTGCCTAAGTTAATTACTTGAGGACAAGCAATAATTCAATTGTGGGGGTGTTGTTGATGGGTATTTTACAATGGTTTATAATGTATGTTTTGTTATGTTTTTTCCCATTTAATGTTTAAATTATAACAATATAGAGTTAATTATGTTTATTTCAAGTGTATGTTGATATAGGAACAAATTTTGAAGATTTGGATTCAATTTGAGCTTGTTTTAGTGAACAAAGAGGAGTTAGATTAAAGTTCCATATCCGACAATCAAACAAGCAGAGTTTGATCGACTGAATGGCATGATCAGTCGACCAAATGAAGGTCGGTCAACCAAACTTACACTGGTCGACTGAATAATTCTTATTTAATTTGTCGATCAATTATACTGAAGAATCAGTCGACCGAATGAAGACTGCAAGGAAGAATTGGTTGACCAAATAGTGAAAGTAGGTTGATCAATACCCACCGTATAAGCTCTTATGTGCAGTGTTTCATTTTAAATCATGTGAAAAATATTAATGAAACGATGGCACACAATTTATTAAGCCCTAAGCATCATCTAAACGAGTATAAAAACCCAGAAAGAAATGCAGAAAGGGGTCAGTAGACCAGAGAGGAGTCACAAGAGAGGAGAGTCTACAGAAGCGTTTTTTGTTCCTTTTTCTTAAGTTTTGTATAGTTTGTTTTTCTTTTGGTTTAATCTTCACATTGGCTAATAGTTGCAGCCATAAGAGCTTGCAGGTGGATATAAAGATATGAGTTCAACCCATTTTGACCATTTATTAGTTGTATTCTTTCCGTTTTTATCTATTTTGTATTGACTCTTGTCATTTATCAATGCATATGTGTTTTATAATTATATTCTTATTTCTATTGATGAATTTATATGCTTAATTACCTAGTTAGGGTTGTTAATTAGTAAAATTTTTTGGCTCATTCCATAATCCCACATTGGAAATATGTAATATTGGTGAAGGCTTCTAAAACTATAAAAAGAGGGTCCCCTCCTCCTTAGACATCATCCTAAACTTGTCTTTCATTAGACAAAATTCCTTCTCTCCTTTTATAGTATTTCACTTGTATTATTTCTTAAAAATAGTAACATATCAATTTGGTAGGAAGTAGGCATAAATGGCTGAATCTCGTTAAATTCTAGTGTTCTTTATTTGTCTATTTAATAGCTATTGTTGAGTATAGTTGTAGTGACTTATTATGCTATTAAATTACATGTTTATCAAAATTCTGTCTAGGAGATTGGGTTTTAAGTAGAACCATTTGTGACCCCTTCAATCATTCTTGGGAAATTACCTGGTGTGATTTTTTTAGTATAATTGTTCACACCTTATTCACCTAGGCAATAGTGTTCAAGGTGAATTTGTCATTCTTGGTGAAATTAACTTAAGTTTCACAACAATTGGTATCAGAACCAAGGTTTTTTCTTAGTATGCTTTATGGTTGCAACATAGTCTGATCTTCCACATCAGAAAAGACTTTTCCTTGGGTTATTGGCATTTCACATTAACAGCTATTGAATAGAAATTGTAGCAAACATGACAGAAATCAAAGATACGACTGCATCAACCACGTTGACAGCTTCTACTTCATCTATTCTAGCAAGGATTGCTGTGACAAATGCAAGATTTGCAGTAGAGATCTTTGATGGTACATGTCATTTCAGTGTGTGGCAGAGTGAGGTTCAAGATGCTCTTTTTTAGTAAGGTCTTGACATTGCCATTGAAGAACAGAAACCAGGTGATGTTGAGGATAAAGATTAGAAGACTATAATTTATTTGGCATATTGTACAATTTGATTGTGTATTTCTAGAGAGCAAAAGTATGCTTTCGCGAAAGAAACTTCTGCATCTAAATTATGGAACATGTTAGAAGAGAAATTCTTGAAGAAAAGTAGTCAGAATAAACTCCATATGAAGAAGAGATTGTTTCATTTCTCTTATGTTGCAGTTATCACTATAAATGATCACTTCGCCAGTTTTAATTAGTTAGTTATTGATTTAATGAATTTGGATATGATATTTGAAGATGAAGATCTAGCTTTGATGTTGTTGGGATCTCTTCTTGAGGAGTTTGAGTTTCTTGAAACTACTCTACTTCATGGTAAGGTTAATGT
>JAOXYD010029053.1:0-14230 GCA_028565735.1 Pinacopodium congolense | reverse complement strand
TAATACTCTAAAGGTGTATTGAAAATAACCTTATATCGAACTTTAAAAAGTTTCCTTTTATAGTTAAACAAGATATAGTTTTAGGGCATGTTATTATTGCTAAGGACATAGAGATAGACAAAGTAAAAATAGATATTATTCAATCTTTACCTTACCTTGCTAGTGTACGAGAAGTTTGATTTTTCCTTCAACATGTAAGATTCTACAGGCGTTTCATCAAGGACTTCTCATGAATTGCACAACAATTACACCAGTTGTTATAGGATGATGTAGTCTTTAAATTTGATGAGAATTGTCAGCAATCATTTGACAAGTTAAAACAACTATTTATGTTCACTTTTATTATCTAACCATATGATTAGAGTCTCCCTTTTGAGTTTATGTGTGACGCAAGCGATCAAGTAGTGAGTGCAATTCTTCATCAATTATTTAGAAAGGTGTCACATGCAATATGTTATGCATCCATAATGTTAAATGAAGTGCGAAAATTACTTCACTACTGAAAAAAAGCTCATAGTTATTATTTATGCTTTAGAAAAGTTTCAATCTTTTTTACCAGGGACTAAAGTTGTTATATTTTCTAATTATGCAAATTTTCAATATTTAATGATAAGGAAAGTTGCAAAATTGAGGCTAAAGAGATAAATTATTTTACTAAGTGAATTTAATTGAGAGATTAAGAATAAAAGTGAGTTGAAAATCGATTTATCGATCATTTAAGCCTTCTAATACATGCACACAATAAGAAAATTTTGTATGAAGAATTTATAAATGAGCAATTGATTTTTATTAATATAGAAACACCATAGTATATGAACAAAGTTAATTATTTAGCCACTACATGTCACCTATCGATTTATCTAAAGCCTAAATAGATAAGATAAGGAGTGATGTAAAGTATTATGTATGGGATGATCGATACTCTTACAAATTTGGCGTTGAACAAGTCATAAAAAGTGACATACAAGAAAATGAATTCAATTATATCTTGACTTTTTCTCACTTTTATACTTGTGGATAGCTTTTTGGAGCTAAGCAAATAGCCTGTGAAGTTTTTAAGTGTGGTTTCTTTTACCTATCCCTTTTTTAAGACGTATATATTTTTTGTAAGTCATGTGAACATTATCAAAAGATAGACAATATTTCGCAACGAAATGAAATGCCTCAAGCTTCAATTTTAATTTATAAAAAATTTTATATTTGAGGCATAAATTTTATAAAGCCATTCCTTATGTGCTTTAAAAATGTTTAGATTTTATTAATTATTAATTTTGTCTCCAAATAGGTGGAAACAAAGGCCATTAAAACTAGTGATGCTAAACCAGCTATACATTTCCTCAATGCTAACATTTTTAGCAAGTTCAATATTTCACGAGTATTAATTAATGATCAAGGAAAGCACTTTTATACTCGAACTATGGAAGTTTTACTAAAGAGATATGGTGTCAATCATAAAGTAGCAACTTCATATCACCCATAAACTAGTGGATTGGTTGAGATATTGAATAGAGAAATCAAATCTATCATTGAAAATACTATCAATTTAAGCACAAAGGATTGGAATTTATGACTAGACAATGCACTATAGGTAAATGAAATTGCTTTCAAGGCACCAATAGGTATGTCTTTATACAAGTTATTATTCGATAAACCCTGTCATCTTCTAGTAGAATTAAAACATAGAGCATACTGGATTGTGAAACAATGTAAAATGACTTTAAATGAAAGTGGAGACAATAGAAAATTATAACTACAAGAATTAGAAGAAATTAGAAATGATGCTTATGAAGATGTGAGAATCTCTAAGGTGAAAAAAGAAAACTTTTCATGATAAGGAAATATCTAAGAAAGAATTTTCAATAAGTAAACAAGTGATTTTATATCATTTAAGACTATTTATAAGTAAATTAGGATCTTGTTAGATTTGATCTTTTGTTATTACTAATTTGTTTTCTTGGGGCATAGTTGTGATTAAAAGTTTAGTAACATCTAAGGATCTGTTTGGCTCAGTTTTCTATTTCTATTTTTTCTATTTCTATTAGTTTTTGTTTATTTTTCCGTTTATGTACTGTTTTTTCAATTTTATAATATATTTATGTGTTGCTTATTTGATTTTTGTATTTATAAAAATAAAAATAAAAAACGAAAACTAGACAAACATGTCCTAAAATATTCACAGTAAATGAATATCGACTTAAATAATTTTATGAAAGTGTCCTAACAAACTATATTGTCGAATTGAACTTATAAGACCTTTTTTACGTGGATTAGTGAAAGGGACGTTACGTGTAGCCAAAGACATTTAATAAAGGCGTTTCTTGGAAAGCAATCCAAGCTCGTATTTCGTTTATATTAGTTTTCATGTCTTTTATTAATATTATTTTTTATGTTCCTTACGAATATTTTATATTTTGGTGACTTACATTACGTAATTTCTAGGTTTTGTAGATAAAAGAAATTTTGTTACCCTAAAGTTAGAATTAAAATGGAGGTATAAAACGACATTATTTACCCATAGGCACAGTATCGTCTAACTCCTATGAGGAGAAGATGGCATGTTTACTGAAGCAAAAACAATGGGAAAGGTAGACATTGTTTAGCCTATCTTAAGCACTATTTTATGTTTCCAAAAGTTAGTAGCTTAATGGTGGTCCAAGAATGACGTCATTGTTTCCAGAGCCAACATTCAAACGAAGTCAGTTGACACCTGCTTTTAGCGCTGTTTAGCCTTGAATTTTTTACACTAAACCAGAGTCACCGTCAGTGTTTTCTTGCAATTTCTTTCAACCTTCGATCTCTTTTTTCTCCAGAGCTTAGTTTTCCTGACTCCCGCAAACCTGCACCTTCCTATCAGCTCTGTTAATCTCTTTTGTTTATGCCACCATCATCCTCCAAATCTGTCATCTGTATTGTTATTCTTTATGGTGTTTTTATCTGCTCTACTTCATTCAATAATCAATAAACACTATTTTGGGATATATTAAACTTTGTTTATATTCTGCGTTTGATCTTTAATTTTCAAATTATTTTATATATTTTTACCTTTTGTTTCTTTTCCAAAACTTACAGACAATGGTGAAAGGCAAAAGGGAATTTAAGGTGCCGATAAGGAGGATGACACGAAGAACCCCAATAGCACAGGAACCATCTTCAATTGATTTGTCTAGTGACACCTCTAAGCTATTTCCAAAAGTTTGAGAACTGAATCCGATAAAGGAATCAAAGTTACTAGAGAAAACAACGAAAATGCCAAATATGGAACACATCGAAGAATATGTTGAACATCAATCACGGTACCACGTTCTAGATTGCAATTAAGTAAAAAGGTGGAGTTACCTAGTAGTTTGAAGCTCAAATTAGGAGGTGATACCACGTTTGTGGACGTTGAAGATAAGAAGAGGTACATTAATCGTGTAAGTCAGTCATATCCATACACCCAATCAATTGCATATTTAGGATGAATTTGATAAGTTAATTGATCGAACTAGATGAATAACTTATGTGGTCATATGTTGCCTTGCATTTATTAAATTTACACGAGTTTTATACTACTTTTCAATTTAATGATTAAGATGATGAGTTTGATTTATTTACTAAGGATACTCCAGAGTTTCGATGAATGGTAAGCAATTTGCATTCTCTATCACTAAATTTAATATTGTTATGGGATTTATTGTAAAAGAGAATGCTAAAAATGAAAGTTTTATGAATTCCCAATATAGTTATCGTCTTAAAGTCAAACGTTATGCTTTATAGAGTGAGTGGTCTATTAATAAGAAAGCTTATAATCTAAGTGTTTCTAAGAGGGCATTGATTACATAGTTTGGAAACTATAAACGTCCATGTCCTACTAAAATAATATATCTATATATATTATTAAAATAATTAAATTAAATAAAATAAAATATTATTATATAGCCGGCAAGCCATGGATGTCCATGGTCCACCGACTAGGTAGTTTTTCCCTTCGAATAGTTCATATAGTTCTTACCGACTTTTAATTTTTCAAGAAGACATAATAATGTAGGTACATTTTCAAGAATTTTGTTAATTTAATTTGTTAGCTTTTAACTTAGTAAAGTTATATTGTAAAAGAAGATAAGACCTTTGATTTTATATTTTTTATTACTCACTTGGTTATTAATCTTAGCATACATAACATTCTTAATATTGCCATACATGTTGCCAGTGATATGGAGCCCCTAGATACATTGTTTGGATTACCATCCTGTACTAGTTA
This sequence comes from Pinacopodium congolense, assembly GCA_028565735.1. NCBI lineage: Eukaryota > Viridiplantae > Streptophyta > Magnoliopsida > Malpighiales > Erythroxylaceae > Pinacopodium > Pinacopodium congolense. Next base: position 9,990 of record JAOXYD010029053.1, on the reverse strand, counting down.
GTACTAACCATTATATGTCGTACTAGCTAGAAAATGGCATAGTTTGATCCTCATAATAAACTAGGGTTAAATATCAGTTAGTATCGGGCTTACGAGGTCATATTGATCAATGATAGCCTATATTTGTAATATCAATAAGTACCAAGGCCAAAATAAAAATTTAAAGTTTTTCAAGGATTAAAATGAAAATATGTTAAAGTTTTTTAGAATATTCGTTGACTAGTCCTTTGCATCGGTAAATCGATATATTAAAAATATTTTAAAAAATTGATTGAATAGTTTATTGCAATAGTCAACTAGTGTTTGGTCAACTAATATAAAGGACGGGTTGACCAAAGTGTCAAAAAATCAAAACTTGACAGCTTTTCGTTTTCTTTCTTTCTTCTCCATCTTTTGGTCTTTCACTCTCTCTGCTTTCATTTAACCCAAATCTTTATTTCTCCCTACAAATATCACATATTTGATTTGAAATCTTCATTTCTAGCCTTTATGTCACTCCAACAATTGAATTATTCCTCCTTAAACATCAAACAATCATAAAATTCACTCATTCATTCAACAATAATTTCCTTTTTTCTCTATTGAGCTAATAGAATTATCAATTGCATTTGATTTTATCGAATTTAGATTTTTCCCAATTTAGACATATATAATTTATGACTTTTTCAATTTCTAATGACATTCTTTAAAGTTTTTAAAAATTAAATGTATTTTCATGAAATTAAAATTAAAATTAAGCTACTTGAATCATTATAATCAATTTGTTGTATTTAATCAATTAGATTAATTTTTACAGATAAATGGAGGAAAGTGTAAGTACTCTTGATAATTCAATCTCTTCTAAGAGATTTGATAATCCAGCATTGGCTCATTAGAGAATAATTCATGCCATGATGAACTAGATCATATATTTATATTGTAATAAACATTTAAGAGGTGAGGGAATCACTAGATTAAAGATATATTTAGCTAGAATTAAGAGTGATGTTAAACTTTGTACGAAGTTAGCCATGATGTAAAATTCCAGATGAAAACTTTATTTGAAAAGTATCAGGTTGAGAAAGATAGAAGGTAGAGATTGAATTATGATATTAGAAGTGGAAGTTCATTTTGCAATAGTGGATCTGCAAATGATAATACTGATAGTGCTAAAGCTGGGGCTTCTATGTAGCAGGAAGGGAGTAATACAGGTACAACTGATGTGAGGAAAGAAGAAGGCTAACATCTAGTTTTTTTTTCCTTTTTGGCTCTAAGAACAACTCCTAGAGTTCAACCTTCAATTCGTAATGTACTACCAGCAAAAGAAGCAACTCATAATATAGACATAGCAATGGTCAAATGGTGATATGTTATAGGTGGATCATTCAATGCAGCCTAATCTTACTATTACCAATTTATGATTTATGATATTACCTCTTATGATTCAGAACATAAGGCTTTTTCAACTCATGACTATAAAGGTAAATTTCTGAGCAGTCATGTTATTAAAATAAAAAAATTATTTGAGTGAAAGAAAAATAACATAGGCTATTTATGAGTATTCAATCATGTGTAATGGTTAGAAAAATAAAATACAAGAGCCCATTATAAACTTATTGGCTTATTATAGTGAACTTACAATGTTTTTTAAGGCTATTAATAAATCTTCTCTTGTAAAGAATATTGATACTTTGTTTGAGATTTTAATAAAATTATGAATGAGGTTAATTCTACAAACATTATTTAATTCATCATTTACAATGATGCTGCTTATAAAGCATTTGGAAAAAGGTTACAGAACATGAATAATTATTTCTTTTAAACTCCTTATGCCGAGAACTATCTTGATTTCATGTTAAAAAATATTTAAAATGGTATATACTTTTCTATCATTGATGAGACTATATAAAAAGTTTAAAAAAAAGTTCATTTATAATTATGCATAAGTGTTAAATTTAATGAGGAGAAATTTCATAAATGATAGGAACTTGTGTCATCCTGTTATTATAATTTTTGTAATCAAATTTTTATCGCTTCAGAGTTTTGTATAAATGAAGAAGTTAAGAAAATGTTCACAAATGACAAGTGGTTTGGTTCTTTGTATACTAGATTCAATGTAGGATTGGAGATTACTGAGATTATACTTGAAGATAGTGAATTTCCAATTGTTAATTTATCATTCGGGTTTATGAGCCTTTAATGAAAAATTTTCAATTGATAAGTAGCGATAAAAACCATAATGAGATATTTTTGTGATATCATGGAAAGGGTGAAGGAAGCAATAAAAATATATCTTCTTTATATAGTCCTTTCCTTTTTTTGATTAATAAGAGATGGAAAAGACAGTTTTACTCTCCCTTATTTGTTATTGGGCCATTCCTAAATTCTTATATCGATTTTAAACTTGACTTCAAAAAGAAGGCTGAAGTTGATAGGGAGATGCTATTAATTATTACTATAATTATTGGACATGAGATGACGCAAGACTTCCGTCACTCACAAATAAAGGTATACAAGGATGTCTATGGTGATTTTGGGCTGCTTATAACAATACGAAAAAGAGATAAACTTAATCCAAGTATACATTTCTTCACTTTTCTACTTATTTAAAATTAATCATTGCCTCATTTTATTTATAAGATTCTTTTTATTGTTGTCTTATAAGTAAGTAGGACCAACTTAGAAGCGATGTTCCAGAACTACAAAGATTTGCAAGACAAATTCTCAGTCAATGAGTGAGTGCTAATGGATATGAAAAGAATTGGAACACATTTGAATTCATCCATTCCAAGAAGAAGAATAGATTGGAACACAAGATATTCAATGATTTGGTTTTTTTTAATATGCAATTTAAAGTTCTGATAAAGTTATGTTATAATGTTATTGTCATTATTAAGTTTAATATAAATTTTCTAGTTTTTTAATTATTTTATTTTATTTGTTTATCAGGGTTATTAATAGAACAAGAAATTCTGTAGATTCAATTTGCATGGATCATATTAATATTTTAACATATTGAGTTTATTAGGAACCAAGTCTTTTAAATAGGAGTAACTTGGAAGACAATCTTGGTTAGGATAGTATTAATATGTCATTTGGTGCACTGAGGTTGAATAATGATGAAGACGAGACTTCTCTTAATGAAGATGATTTTTTACCAAATGAAAATTAGGACTTCTATGATTTGAGCAGATATAATGTAGAATGAAGATTCATGTTTTTCAGTTTTTTCTCTTTTTCTCACTTGTATTGTATGCTTATGTTAAATTTTATATACGATATATAAATATAGAACATCTAATTGTAAGTGCTTTTGATTTAAGGTTCAATTCTACTTTATGGAGTTCCTTTACAAATTTATACTTATTATAATATTTATATTTTATATATTGTTTTTATTTTATGATTTTTTAATACATTTATATCTGTATCATATGTAGATTAAACATTCTTTTCCTTATATTATTCAGATTATTATTTATATAAGAAATATATGAAAATTAATATTAATAGAAATGAAAAAATAGTTATTATCATATCATATCATATTTATTGGATTATTACTTTTTAAGATAAGGTTGGAGTAAATTTAAAATATATAAACATAATATATTGAAAAACTATTTTGCAGATTTTATGAAATTCAAGGACTATTTCATAATTTTTAAAAGTTATCTATATGATATTTGGTATTAGATGATAATAGATAGTACTAGTATTCATAATTATTATTAACTATTCTTAGTCATCTTATGCTTAAGAAGAATGGATCTTATAGTGAAGGAGATAGATAGATGTTATCGCTTTGTTAACCAAGACTAGTCACCTTTCCTGTATCTAGACTTGAAAGCCGCAAGGGCAATTTGAGCAACATCAATTCTATGAGTGGTGATTTATTATGAGATCACACTTTTTCTTCTTCTGAAACCAATCTTTAGCTCTTTAAGAGAGACAGGATATGAGGGAAAGACAATTGAAACTAGTTTGAAGCTTTATGACTTTTCACCATCCTACCCTTCCATTTCATAGATGAGTTATCTCCTCTATTCCACAATGTTTCAGGAAAGCCTAAAGTCCATTCTTTTATATTTTTAGTTATTATTATGCCTAATTATGTAAACATTAAAAATAATATTTTATTTAAGTGTAAGAGAGTGTACAATAGAAATTGATTTTTATTTGTTCTGGCATAGGTCCTTAATTTTTAAATTTTATCATTTTTGTTTTTAATTAGGGTGAATTAACTTAATAGTTTTTATCAATTTATTTCGATTATATTGAATTATACGTATACCTTGAGATTTAAATTAATTGAGTACGAGAGTAGCACATATAAGAAATTAAATGAAATAGGAATATGACCATTAATGAATCTTGACGATTAAGTGATAAAGCGTTGTGCAAAGTTGAGGCAAATCTGATATAACTAGTGAGTTTTTAAGCCTTATAGATTAAAAAATCCATATCAATTTATGCTTTCTATGATTTGTGATATTAGTTTATGTGAATATATCTTTAGAACTTGCTTTGAACTATTTTAGGATAACATTGATATATATATATATATATATACATATGCATGCATAAAAAGGATAAAAAGCCTTCTTTGATTTTAATCTAGAGCTTAAATAGCCCACCCAAATTAATTATCCCTTTTTAACCGTTTTGAGCCATATATATCATTTTCTTTGAATTAATAACAACATTATAAGTATAACCCTTCAATTAAACATCCTCACCCAATTATAGACATTAGTAGGGCATTTAAGCTAAAGTTTCATGTCTTGCATTCATCATAGTTTCTCTTGTGATCATCTACATTGTTCATGTTATTATTCCTTATTTGTTCAATTTGTTTATTCAAATGTAAAAAAAATAAAAAAACAAAGAAAATAAAGAAAATAAAAATATGTATAATAAAAAGAAAAAAGAAACAAATATAGTTCAGTACAAAGTTTATGTTCTTCAAAAGGGAAGTGGTTGATCCAAGTGTTTATTCATAGCTTAAGGGTGATGCGGACTTTTTGTTCATTATATACATTTAAGTGCCTAACTAATGTTTGTAGTTTTTAACCTTTTTTTCCTTTATCCGTAACCTTATTACAACCCAAATAAATTACTTTTGGTTCATGCATGTGTATATTCTAAGTGGTATAAATTTCAAGTATAAGCAAGCAAATGGTAGAATATTCGCATTGGAAGAATTTGAGTGAACCACTAACTCTTAAACTTGTGAATGAAGCAATGCTATTTGTGAGGAGAAATTTACTAACACTTTATGAATATTTGGAATTAGATTTTTTGGATTTCTTTTTTATCATTTTTTATGAATTTAGTTATAATGTATGATGTTGCATGAATTTTGGTGGTACATCTACTCTTTGATATCATGAGAAATAGATTGATGAGATCTATTTGGCTGTTTCCACTTTCTTTAGTATTTATGATTTGCTTAAAGACGAGCAAAAGTCAAGTATGTGGGAGTTGATAAAGCTTAGAATTGTTATTATTTTAATGCTTAAATTTTCCTTTTTACTTGCAATTAATGTTTAATCTATTAATGCTTTTATTCTTTTGTGATTAGGAGTGTTAAAGAATGTTTTGAGATGGAATTGATCTTTAAAGAGGTAAAATTGGACAAAGAAAGTCAAATTTGGAAGATGAAAAATGTGCAGAGATAAAAGCGTTTGGATAGACTAGGCATGGGCATATACAGTAGCTGAAAAAACTAAAATAAAAAAACTGAATAAGACTCCAACTGATGTTAGGACTCTTATAGAAATTATACACACATTTTTAACTGTTGTATAATCAATTAAGCTGATTAATTTAGACTTTGTAAGACCTCTTTTTAACTCGGTCAAATCACCTTTTCTTTTGACACAGCAGGAGAAAATTTTCTTTTTCTTCTCTCCCTCTTTGGTGTGTATGTCCAACAACCCCTAGTGGCTAACTTCTTCTTCTTAATTACAGGGAACTAAAACATTGAAATCTTATGGATTGTGAGAATTTTTTTTAATGCTATTTGTTTATTCGTATTGAATTTCCTTTTAGTCTTACACTTTATAATTGTTTCCATTAACTATTAAGGTTGCTAATTTGCTAACTAGGGTAGATATTAGGTTTGTAATTGCTCAGTCCCTCTAATCAAAGTGACGGGTTTAATAATTTACTGCGTTAGGAATTGTTATTTCCTAGGAAGAAAGTTTAACTAGGTTAAATACAATCGATTAATTTTATGTTATCTAATGTTATTAAATAATTAAGGTTAATTAGAATACATGTTAAAGATTAACAAAAAAAATTTATATTGTCTATTAAATTTATTATTCTTGTTTTGATTGTTAGTTCTTAATTTATTCTAGACCCATCTTAGTTTACGACCTTACATAGGTAACAATAGTTAATATTAGAACTCCTCATAGGAATGATCCTTACTTCTCATACTATATTCAATTTTGTTATAAGAGATAAGTTATATAATTTATACATAAACGACAAGATTACTGTTGAACCTTGATCCAAAAAAAAAACATAATACAATGGGGGGAAATAGCATAATTTTAAGATTATAAGTAAGTTTTTAAATGGAAACAAGGCTTTTCGAAAGTTTTAAAACATGATAAACATCTTTAAGGATAATGGTGGATGTGATATGTATATTCCAATTCCTACAATGGTGACTAAAAAGCCATTGGCAGTTACAATTTTCCCATCACTTGAGCATTGGATATAAGTGTGGAAGAGTTACGATGTGGGGTCATATTGTTTATAGCACTAGAATTATTTTTCCAAAAATTAATATAAAATTTTTCTGAAGCATTCATATAAAGAGGAAATGAAGGTTTACTTGAAAGAGTTAAAAAGATTTACATGGTGAGGGAAGAAAATTTGTAGCAATTAAGACTTCCTAAAAAAGGAATTTAAGGATGAAAAACAAAGAACGTGTAACAGCAAGAACATTGCTCAAAGAAGAAGAGAAAATCACAACAATAAATGTTATAAAGCCTAAAGCTATGATATTATGAAAAATTTTATATCAACTATCATATTATTTCTATATGAAAAAGACTCTAACATATACAATACAAGTATAAAGAAGTTATAATGAAAACTAGTTAATAACTTTCAAATGTGATCAAATTGACTCTAAATAAATAAGCTAAAAATATGTTACAATTTTATAATTCTAACAATTATGAAGAAGAAATATCAAGAATTAAAATCCTTAATATTTTCTCTCAGACAAGAGTAAAACAACTAGGGGATAGAATGACATTATTAATTTTAACTATTTTACTTCTTTTTTTCTTCCATAAGTAGAATAGTGCCTTGTTTGGGAGTAGTACAACACTGTTTATCCTAGCTGTTACATTTTTGTCTTTCTTTCATAAATATAACATCACCCGTTTGGAAGTAAAATGGCAAATTTTCATTAGCTTTTTAAACTTGAATCTTCAACATCTCTCCCCTTTTGTTAATATTAAAAATAGTATATGATATATAAAGGTACAAGCATTAAAAGAAAAAAATGAAAAAAAAATCTTCTCTATCTCTCTTTTTATAAAACTCTATCATATTAGTAAAGAGTGCATGCAAATTGCTTTTAAAATAAATAAGTAAATTTCAAAAAGGTCAAGTATCAAATTAAAGATCCTTATATCTTTCTCCTTAGGTACATGAAAAAAAAATTTCTCTCTTTATTTTCACTCTCTAAATATGTATCCAAGTCATTATGCTTAAATGTTATCAATATAAAAACAAATGTATACCTCCTTTTATATACTACTAATGGCTACCTTATTTTTTCCTCAGTTCAATAGTTGGTCTTTGACACCAAATTCCTTACTTGGCTCATATGAGATCTCATGGTAATTTTTCTTTTAAAATAAATTATTAAAGATATCATCGTTATTCCTTATTTGATATTAATGGTGGTGAGACCAATTGTCAATATATTGATACCTTTTGATATTGACCTAAAAGTTTTAAAAAATCAATATATTCTAGGTACTTGCATAAATTTGAGTCCTTGAATTTAGTTTTTAGACATTTTCAACCCATATTATTTTGGTTCTTCTTAACAAACATTGTTTAAAAGATCAATTTATATGGATATGCCTAAAATTACCATAAAAATAACATCTCCCAAGATGGAAAGTGAAAGTGTTAATGCCATAAAAGAAAGATCTATAGAAATCTAGTCTATACACTTTTTAAGTCTCTTTGAGCGTACGAGTGGTGTAAAGTTCTCTTTGTGTGACTAACAATAAGTTATTATAAAACGTGTTTTTTTTAATGAAATGTGTCTTTATTGATTATAAACACATACATTTTGATTGTATGGTGGCTTATGATAATTACAAATATGTTTCAAGTGCTTATATAGTTGCCTATGATGATTATGAGCTTGTTTTTATATACAATGAGTGAGACTAGCTCTAATACTAATTGTTAACCATAATAGCACCTAAAGGGGGTGAATTAGGAGATTAAAATTTTCTAAGCTTAACACTAAAGCCAAATTTTATTAAATTTGAAATTCCTAACCACAATTCAACTTAGTGTAATGAATATGTTTATGTTAAATGAACATAATAAGGATATAAACAAAATGTATAAGCAAGTAATATAAGGAGATAGGGAAGAGAGAGTTGACAAACTAAATTTTTATAGTAGGTTGGTAAGAAAAACTTTGACTATATCCACTCTCCAACTATTTGATGGAAATTTCACTAAAAGTATTCTTCTCTTAAAGATGTCTTACTTGAAAATCTAATAACAAAGGATCAAATATGCATAAAGCTTATCAAGATGGAAAATATACTTTGTAAACTATTAGGCTATAAATTTAATGCATTTTCATGTGAATTTGATTATTATTTAAGGTACATTTACTCTAAATTGATGTTAACATGTTTGATTATCTTTTGGATTGAGATACATTGCAGGCTGAAGCTTGAAAGTGGAGAAAATCCACTGAAAAATTAGAAAACAAGAGTAAAACAGCCGGAAAGTTACACCACTACTTTACTATGCTGTATTACCGTTTTGGTTAATCTAGAGACTTAAGTGGTGACAATAAAACGGCGTTGTTTAACTCATTTTTAAGCGTCATTTAAATACATGTCGAGATTTTTCCAACTGGCTCTCCCTCTTAACTGGCTACAACTTACTCCACTTGCTTTCAACTTGCAGCTGACATATATATGAAGCTTTAAAGACCAAATTTGCATAACATTAATATAGATTAGGACAGCTTAGATCAGATTTAGCTGATGTTTTTTCTTCTTTTTGTCTTTAGGTTAGGTTTTTATTTTTTATTTTTCCTTTCTAGCTTTGTTCTTTGTAATTTTAGGTTGTTTTAATGATTTCTAAGACTTTTTTTAGGTGATTAAAGGTTATGTATTACTTTGGAACATCATTTGGTGAAATTTAAACCCTTTAATTCACTTATTTTATTCTCTTTGTTCATATATAGGCAAGAACATGTTTTTATGCTTAAATCTTTTTTTTTTTTTGGTTATATATGATGATTTGATCTGAATTTATGATAAGAATAGGTTTTTGAATTCTTTGATTAAGTTCCTAATGCATGATTGGATGATAATATTTGTTTATTTGAGTTCTTAAAGCTTGTGTTAAGTTGGCCACTTGAGACTAAGATGAAAGATGATTAAGTAGAGGACCAATCACTTAATTCATTGGAAAAATCAATAAACAACATGGATTTAATTAATACATGATCATTGGTTGATTAATCATAAGAGTACTAGTCTTAAAACATGTCATTTTAAGATTAGAACTTCTTTAACTTTAAGCAGCCTCTTAAACGGCTAGTTTTTGTTCCTAACGACTCCAAACCCCTCCCAACACTATATATAAGCTTCCTAAACACATTTAACAGGTTTAGGTGCTCTGAAAACACAATTAAAAAGATCAAACTCGTATACTCTCAAAGCCTTCTTAGTTTTCTGTACAGTTTTTATTCAATCTGTATTTTGTTGTTTT
>JAOXYD010029042.1:0-14230 GCA_028565735.1 Pinacopodium congolense | reverse complement strand
AAACTTAAACCATTAGTGATTAAGCATGTTTTGTTATCATCAAAACCAAGATTAGAACCTCCCTTGGTTCAACACTACTTATGTCTTAGGATGTGGGCATCCATTCCAACCTTTAATACTTTCTAGAAATCTTGTAAGTCTAAGAGAGTTAAAAAAAATTGAACGAAGAGTGCCTTTTGTATGTACTACTTAGGCCTTGTATTTTTATAGGGATGTGACCTAACACTAGAAGGTTGGAGAACATAACTTTTGAGGCTTGGAACTCCTCCAGCTAGAGGTCGTTCACCATAGCTTAATCCAGTTTTCTTCTTCTAATACTATCTTCCCCACTATTTATTGTTCCATGTATAATATCATCCTTTTTGTCTTAAGTCAATGATCTTTAGGTTAGAGATGCAGGCTTTAAATTGCTTGCATAGCCTAACATGATTCCCTTAAGCTGTTGTCTCCATGTCAAAGAGTGCATAGTTGAAATCACCCAATACTAACCAAAGGCAATTCATCCTTTCCTTTAACATAGATAAATTGGACTAAAGAATGCTTTTTTGAAAAGCAAAGTTAGAAGTTTATACTATTGTTACACATTATTTAATATATATAAGGATGAAAATACCCTCTTGATGGATATGTTGGTATGATGAAGTAGAGGTTATAAAGGCAAATTGACTTGAGTCATAGGTCAATATGATTATTCCATTATGGTGATGCTTATGATTTTTAAGCATTTTCCAATTATGATCCAAAAACCATAGCTTAGTAAAATGATTCAACTTGAGCTTAGTCTCTAAAAGAGAAATATAACAAGGCTTTAATTATGGAATGTAATCTGGCACAACCTAATGTTTATTGGGGCTATTTAATCCCCTAGCATTCCAAGTAATTAAATTTAGTGAGAAGAGGGTTTTTCCTTGGATTTAGCCCTCCTTGATAATCGCCACACACTTGTAGAACTGTCCTCTTTAATGGCTGAGGTCTATAGCTTCTGTGCAACTAGATCACTGGGGATCACTCCTACTACTAGGTCCATCCCAACTTTATTTAGAGTATAAGAGACCTCTATATCTTCCCCTTGACCTAGGGAGCAGCTAGATTCACTCCCTTATTTAGATATAAGTTATTCATTAGAAACTAAGGTGTAAACCCCTCTAGCACCCTTTATATTGGCTTATGCCCCCTTGTGTTATTCCTCGTTAACTAAGTTGAAAACCACATGCACGTCTATAACATTCAAGGAAAGAGAGACCACCTTATCTATTCCTTTACCCATGGGGGTTAGATCCACTTCCCTATTCACCCACTTGTTCCCTATGAGAGGTAGGAGTTAAGGTCACTCCCTTCCCTTGTAGGTTAGAACGTACATCTTGACACTGCTCCTTATTTACAAAATTCAAGTGCTCTTTTGCCTCCAAGTCTTTAATTAAGTCCTTGTTTAATTCCACATTATCTGAATGCACTAGAGTAATAGGAGTAGTAATTTTTCTTGAATCCTATATCTTCAAATTATGAAATGATCCCTTCATGGTCACCACTTTTGTGTTAATTACTGGAATTGTAGTCATCACAGCTATGGTGCTTTTCCTTTTAGGACAATTCCTACTTGTAACTTCCATTGGTAATATCTTTGATCCTTTTAAAGTTTTAGTGCCTTGAGATCCACTAATGATCAGGTATCTAATACTAGACTAGGGAAGGCCTAAACCCTTTGGCTATGGACTACTAGCTCTAAAACTTGCATTTTGAGGCCTATCATAAGGAGGAGTTAAAATTGTATCACAACCTAAGGAGGTCACTTGTTCCATAATCTTATTTTGCTCATTTAGTGCTCCAATCGTACTCAGAGGCTGTTTATTAGGTGCGGTTGCACGATCCACACCCTAGCTTACAAATCATCTTGTGGGTATTCATTTAAGTGTAGACTTATTCCAAATAGGTTTCTATTAATAAGATACCTTAAGAGGGTCTCCATAGTGTACCTCTGAAGTACTTCTCTACCCTTAGATTAAGTTACTTAGTGAGCTTTGTTGGAAAGCCTCTATTTATGGATAAATTCACTACTGTGATGAAATGGTTAAGAGGGCAAAACATATGATTTAAGAGAGTTTAAAGACATGCTATAGGGATTGAATTTTGTTTATTGAAGGTTTTAAAGATTTGATTTTGGGCTGGCCATCTAAGATTAGAGTTTAAGACAAGTTAAGCTTGAGAAATCATCTTAATTTATTAGAAAATTTAATAAGCAACACAAATTAATCAATGAATACCAAACTTTGTTTTTGTATGAGAGTTAGAGTTCTGAGTCTAAAGTGCCAGAAGTCATCTTCTTGAAATTAAATTCCATTGACTAGATTTAAAGCATAATCAAACTTTAAACTAAGTTTAATAGAGATAAAGCAAAGTCTTAACTATAGCTTTGTTTTAATTTTGTAAAGGAATTCTAATTACCCCTTAATTTTGTTTAAAGCTCAATTAAATCATCAATCACCTAATCCTTAGCTAATTTATACATTTGGTCATTTTCAGAAATTTTTGAAAGAAATTAAAAATTATTTTCGAAATGTTTAAGCTAAGTTAGACTAGTTTAGAAATTTTAAGGTTTTCATCAATTTGTTTGGATTTTCCTAAATAATTGTAATCTAATTAACCTAGTAATTAAACCTTTTTCCTCATGGGTTTGACATCTGGATTCTTAAATTTATTCTATTTTATTACTTTTGCGATAGGTGCACTTGTCCAAATTTCATTGGTTTTCAAAATTAAATCGTTTCAAAATTGTTAAAATTTTCTAAGTCGTCTAACCAATTCAATAAGTAGCAGGTGGAGCTCTAATAATAATAATTCAGGCTTAGCATCCTCCATCTGCTAATAGTATGGTAGGAAATTCAAGACTCATGTTACATACCATTACGAGCTTACTACAAATATAGTCAATATGGGATTCTAATGAGAAACTGTTTGACGATGGGATATCAAAATTAACCTTCCATTTTAGCACAACTTCCATTTCAACATCTATATAAGAGATCATAGTTTGGTGGCCAATGGGGTTGAGGTTTTAGAGAGAGGAATTTGGGAGGTAGATCTAAAATATTCGGTCAGAGATGGGCCTTTAGTTCCAGGTAAGTAAGCTGTAGTTAGGTCAGGGTGTTCACCCTCACCCTTTAAGATACACAAGCTTTTAGCACAATGGTCTCAGATATCCTTCCTATCTTTGGATTATAATTCAGAGTTTTGATAGATCTAGGACTGACCCATTCTTTCATGTCGTTGAATTTCACTATAAGGATAGGCGCAGTACCAAACAGGATGGAAGAATCCTTATCCATCTTCACACCGCTCAATGATGCCATAGAGGTGGAACTAATCTATTACTTGTATCCTATGGAAATTGATGGTAGAATATTGACAATAAACTTAATAATGCTATTAGTCATGGATTTTAATGTGATATTTTGAATGGCCTAACTATTTAGTCATTATGTAAACCTAAATTTCACATAGAAGAAAGTGATATTTCAAATTCCAAATGATGTATAATTTACTTTTAAGAGAGATAAAGGAATCAACTTATCCAACGTAGTTTCAGTGATAACAGACAACAAGATGCTCAGGCATGAGTTTCACTGATTATTGGCCTTAGTTAGGGATCTATCTATAGAGAATAATAGTATTCAAAGTGTTCCAGTAGTTTAAAAGTTTTTTTAATATATTTCTTAAGGAGTTACTAAGGCTACCTCTAGATTAGGAAGTTGAATTTTACATTGACCTAGTGCCTAGCATAACTCTAATATCTATACCTGTGTACAAAATCACACTCTTGTAGTTAAAGAATCAAAATAATAACTACATGATTTACTAGATAGGATTTCTATAAATCTTACACATTACCATGGGGTGCGTCAACACTATTTGTAAAGAAGAAAAATGGATCTCTTCAGTCATGAATTGACTACCAGTATTTGAATAAAGTAACCATCTACAACAAGTACATACTCTCCCAAATTGATGATTTATTTAATTAATTTTAGGTTGCTAAGTATTTTTCTAAGATCAATATAAAATTTGGACATCATCAGCTAAGGATCAGATGATAATATGTACTTAAGATAGAATTTATGACTCAGTATAGTCATTACGAGTTCTTGATAATATCTTTTACTCTTAACAATACACTAGTAGCCTTCATAGATTTAATAAATAGGGTGTTCAAGCCATTCTTAGATAGATTCATAATCATCGTTATTAATGATATTTTGGTATATTCACAAATAGACAAGGATCACATTTAACACTTGAGAATGATGTTACAAACACTTAGAGAACATCAACTATATGTTAAGTTCTTAAAGTGTAAATTTTGGCTTAAGAGTGTTGTATTCTTAGGACAAGTGGTCTCTCAATATAGAATACAAGGGGACTCGAAGAAGGTAGAAGTTATACGAACTAGGAAAAACCTAAGATAGTAATAAAAGTGTGAAACTTCTTGGGATTAACAGGCTACTGTCAAAGATCTGTTCACCAGATTAGTCTAATGCCTATGAGGAGAGCTTCTAAAAGCTCACAAAGTGTTTAACTATAGCATTAGTACTGACTTTACTATCTTAAGGCGGGGGATTTAGTTATATTGTGATGCTTTAAAAGTTAGCTTAAGATGCGTGTTGATGCAGAATGGTAGAGTAATTGCTTATGCTTCTAAGAAGCTTAAGAGATATGAGAAAAATTATCCTACTTATAATTTATAAATGATAGTAAAGATCTTTTCCTGAAAGATTTGGTCACATTATCTATATAGTGAAACATGCAAAATTTACCTTAATGATTAGTAAGTAAGTAATAGGCCTAAGTCATCGATTCGAATCCTGTCACCTTGACATGAGATTCTTAGGTTTCACCCCTTAAATAATCCGTATTATAAAATAAGAAAATCAAGAATGAAAAAATCTTAATATAAGAATCAAATGTTTAAGGGTGAGATAAACAAAGAAAGAGGCTCTTCAAGAGTTATGTTTAAAAATGAAGAAAAAATGGAAAAATCAAATCCCTACCCATTTAATGCCAATAGAACTATGGATACCTCCACTTTGGGAGAGACCTTCGTTTCCTAGAAGGTAGGGAGACTTGATCTAGACTTGACTTTAATTGAAAATCCAATAATATTTTCAAGAAATCCTTTGTGAACTCAACCAAAATAGCAATTCAAGAAAGAAACTTCTTGTTATACTTCTCTTACTCAGAGAATGGGTGAAGCCATTCTGAAGGAAAGGCACCACTGAAACTGAACGATATATGGAACTATTAAAGGACTACATTTGTTCGATCCCATATCATCCTAGAAAGGCCAATTTAGTAAGGGAGAGTCAAGGAATTGCATGATCTGATGGATCAAGACACTCAATTTCAAATTTTAGATTTCAAGGGTAGTATTACCTAGTATTTGATCAATACTATTAGATAAGTTCAAGGTTGCTCAAGGCCAAAAACCTAAGTTCTAAACTTATGTATGAAGTTCAAGGAGGGCATGTCGCATATATTTTGAGATTGATGAAGGAGGAATCCGTTGGATGAATAAAAGACTATATGTTTCTGATGTGGAAAACTTAAAGGAAGAAATCTTAGAGGAAATGCATTATACAATGTATAATGTACATCTAGATTTCATCAAGATGAATCATAACATCAGAGACGTGTA
The DNA here is from genome assembly GCA_028565735.1 of Pinacopodium congolense. Classification (NCBI taxonomy): domain Eukaryota; kingdom Viridiplantae; phylum Streptophyta; class Magnoliopsida; order Malpighiales; family Erythroxylaceae; genus Pinacopodium; species Pinacopodium congolense. The sequence goes on along the minus strand of JAOXYD010029042.1, from coordinate 8,544 downwards.
TTGATAGGAAGGTGTGAAAAGGATGTGGTTGAACATATCTCCAAGTACTTGACATGAAAATTAGTAAAAGCATAGCTTTAGAGGCCCTTAGGAAAGCTATAATCACTACCAATTCCTAAATGAAAGTAGGGAAGAATAATAATGGATTATGTGGTTAGCCTACCATTTTCAAGGAGTTAATGTGATTCAATTTAAATGATCGTTAATAGGTTGGCAAAGTTAACCCATTTCTTATTGGTGAAAATCATCTACATAATGTCGAAGCTCACATAAATATATATTAAACAAATAATGTGCCTTTATAAGTGCCCATTTCAATAGTTTTTTTACTGAAGATCACAATTCACATCTCAATTTTGAAGGAAATTATAGAATGTATTGGACACAAGATTGAATTTTAGTATAACATTCTATCCTTACACTAATGGGTAATTTGAGAGGACAATTTAGATTTAGAAGATATGTTAAAGATGTGTGTGATGGACTTAGATAATAGTTAGGATTCACACTTGCCTCTGATTAAGTTTGTTTATAATAGTAGCTACCATAATAGTATTGAGATGGTACTATACAAGGTATTATATAGACGAAAATGCAGATCACCGATGTTTTGAGAGGAGGTAAGCAAGAGGTAGTTGGAGGGTCTGAAATTAATCAAGATCACATATGAGAATATATCATTGATCAAGCAGAGGCTAGAGATAACATTTAACAGATAGAAGAGTTATGTAGACTTAAAGCACAAATAGGTCGAATTTCAAATTGAGATTTTGTATTCTTAAAGGAATCTTCAATGAAGGGTGTAATGAGATTCAAAGAGAAAGCAAAGCTATCTCCAAGGTACATTGGGCCTTACAAGATAATGGAGACAATTGGAATTATGGCATATCAATTGGTGTTACCCCTAGATATATCCTAAGTTCACCCCGTATTCCACATTTTTATGCTTCATAAATACATCTCTGATTCTTCTAAAGTACTTTAATCGCAAAGTGTGGAGGTGAGCGAATACTTGAAATATAAAGAGGAGCCAGTGACCATTTTAGATTCTCAAGTGCACCATCTACGAATAAAACAAATTTTAATGGCCAAGATATTATGGAGGAATTGTGATGTTATGGAGATTACTTGGGAAACAAAGTGAGAAAAAGTGAGAGATCTGACCATACTTATTTCCTCATTAGAGATTTGATGAAAAAAATTCAAGGACAAATTTTTTTGTAAGGGGGGAAGATTGTAATACTCCCTTCCCCCTTTAACTATATATAAAAATGTTTATCTCAACCTTATCTTTCATAATTTTTCATTTTAAACCCCAAATATTACTATTCATTTCATCATCCTCTTCGTCTATTCTTTATTATCGGCAACTTTAACTGACCAGATATTTATATCAATCAATTTCTCTCTTTAGGCCCAGCACAACCATATCAAAATTTCTATAAATCCATCAAAATTATCACGAAAATTAAGAAAGAAAAATGACAAAAAGTTTCCATTATTCTATTCATTGCCTCTAGTGATTGTTCCTGACGATCACCACCAACATTGGACTTCGCTCGACATCAAGAGAAAAATCCCTATGATCTTATCACCAATCATTGCCTGGATCATCACTGATTAACAAAAATATAGCTTAAGGCTTCGAAACATTTTTTTTGCAATTCATTCAAATCCATTGAGAATTTTATTTTCTTACTTTTATGAAAGTTGTTCTATTCATCAAGATCTTTCAATTGGTATAAAAATCATTAAATTTTAAAATTGAAAAATTTTTCGATGACCTAAGGAATATTCTAATCACTAAAAATGTTGTTCCAGTGACAATTTCTTTAGAAAAATTTTAAAATATATAAATTATGATAATAATTTTTCCTTTAAAAATCTGACAAAATATCTAACCATTTATAAATTAAAAATCACGAAATATTTAAGCGAAAATGAGATCAAGGATGGAATTACCTAATTGGGACATCCTTACAAACCTAATGAGCCTTAGGATGTTAATTAAGCCCAATAACTTATAAATGACATTGATTGAAATATTTCCTTTTCTATTTTATAAGTACGTTAAGAGTAGTACATACTTTGTGATACTTGAAAGAAGAAGTATATAAATCAGTTAAGTTCATATCCATATACTGACACAAAATATGTACTAGCCCGTGAAATTGATTCAATACTAGTACAGATAATGAAAAGTTAGGTTATGATGTATGCCCAAATTTATATCCAAGTTTATATAGTAATATGTTACATATATACACACATATCACTACTTATATACATACATATATATATATATATATGTGCACATAATTACGTAATCATTATCGTGAAGCCTATATAACTATTATTGGGATATTTGAGTGGATACATATGGATTTAGGTATCTAGGATATATTGTATACATCCATGATGAGCATTGTATGACTAATATAAGGTATTATTTATGCTTGTTGTAATGTGATTATAGAGGAAGAAAATCTTTTAGACATATAACTTGACAGGTATCCCTTAGGATCAAATGTGCACTAGTTTGATCATAAAAGATATTGTGATATTCATGAGGTTAAGATATGACACGGACTGATCCTAGTTTATTCTTAGCTCTCGATTAGGTCCTTGTTTGACATGTATATTATTGATGTGAAAATAATTTTAGATAGTGAAAGTTTGATTATAGGTGATGATTATCTCTTCATATTCTCTTTGGACTATAAAAGCCTTATGGCTATTTTTTTAATACAGAACTATGGTTGAGTTGGTAATACTTAGCTTCCTGAAGCTATTCAAGGTTTAATGTTATGAAGATTGGCCTTAGAGATTAAGGATCCTATAGATGTTCCTTTCCCATGATTATTTATTTTTTAGAAATGATTTTATATGCATCATATTCGTATAATAGTGTCAACATAATTTTATATGTAAGAATTTTATTTAGGTATTATAGAATCGCATGAATTTACTCAGTGAAGCCTAATTCCTCTTAACCTTGTTGTTCAAGTCAGTTACCACTAACTTTGCAGTAGGTATTTGTAAGGAATGTTGATTGCAATACATCTGCCTCTGTGTATTTTCTTATTTGTTTTGGTAAATAAGAAACTTTATAGGTGTGACGGGAACTTTCCATGACACTTCTAGCTCCTTTGTATGTGTTTATCGGGTCCTAACTGCTTTGTGTCTATTATGACCCCCAGCTAATGTTATGGGGCATGCATTTCATCCTACGACAAGGCCTCATCATGGGCCTTTTAGTCAAGTCAAGCTAGAAATCACGCGAATCTACTCATGGTGAAAAGGAAGTAAGGAATGGTCAATACTACTAATTAATAGTGATGAATATTCTGAGTGAAGAAACTATTTTAAAGATGGATTAAATTTCCTATGTGTCTATAGTAACAAGTAAAATAACGCTTTAAGCCTTAATTCGAGTAACCTAGTGCTTTGATACTAATTTTTTCATGACTCAAAACAAGCATGTGATCAACACATGAAATCCACGAGTTGAGGTTCTCAAATCACACATAAGCCTAATTATTAACAACATAAATATATATAATTCAAGAAAAATAAAATGATAAGATAGGCACGTATAAGGAAATACATAGTAATTATACAATAATACCAATATACATACAAAAGAAAGTTTATAATTATAACATACTAAATCATCTCACTAAAAACTCTAAAGTATAAGTACAAGCAAAAGCAAATAATAAATATACATAAAAGTAGGTATGTTATAGCCAACACTCAATGAAGCTATTGGTAACTAACCTGAAAAATAGGGTTAAGGGAGTCAGACTTCATTTAGTAAGTTCATATTATCTAACGATACCCAAATGGCATGCTTAACATATAAATATATTAAAACTATTATATACAAATACATGATACATGTCAAATCACATCCAAAACACATATGACATCCAAGTGTAATCTTTACAATACTAAACCTCGAATAGCTGCGTGGAGCTAAACATCACTAATAGTCCAGTCATACACTTATACATAAAAATAAACATAAGGTTCTCTTAGTCCAAAAGAGCTGTAAGGAGACAAGCATCATCAATAGTCCAACCTTTATCAATAGTATACATGTTAAATAAGTATCAGACCTAGAGCCAAGCATCAATTAGAATAAATTATGTTTTAACATCATGAATATCATAATATCTCTCATAATCAAACTAATGAACATTTTATCATGATGTATATTTATCAAGTGGTTCGTCCTATAGACTTTTTCACTCTATAATCACATCATAACAAGTATACATAACATCTCATATCAGTCACAAAATACTCATCATAGATGCATGCAATATGTCCTAGGTATCGAGACCCATATATATCCATTCAAATATCTCAATAATAGTTATATAAACTTCTTTATAATGACTACATAATTATATGTATATATATGTATCATGTGTGTATATATATATAAAAACAATGATATGTGTTTATCTATTTAAATATATTAACATATGAACTTGTATATGAATATGGAAGCATATCCTAAATTAATATGTTATCATTCATACTATTATTAAATCAAGTTCATAGGCTAGTACAAATTAATTGTTAATAGATAGATATAAACTTACCTGATTGATGTATTTCTCTGTTCGAACCATGTGATATAGGTCTCACTCCTGACGTGCCTATAAAATAGGAAAAGAAATATCCTAATCAATGTCATTTACAAGTTATTAGGCTCAATTAACAATTTAATGCTTATTCGATTTGTTAAAGTGGTCTAATTAAACAATTAAATCTTTAATCATATTCTTATATGAATATTTCGTGATTTTTAATTAACAAACCGTTAGAAATTTTACCATGGTTCTTAAAAGAAAAATGATCAGTATAATTTATAGAAATTAAAAAAAAACAATATATAAAAATTTGCCTAAAGGTCATTAAAACAATATTTTTTATGACCAAAATATTTTTCCAATCATCAAAATTTTATTTATATTTAAAACTTAATAATTTTTATACCAATTAAAAGTTCTTGAAGAGTAAAAAACAACTTTTATTAGAGTAAAAAACTATAATTATTAATAGATTTTAATAAAGTAAAGAAAAGAATTTCGGTGTCCTAATCTATATTTTTATTAATTGACAGCAATACAGGCAATGACTAGATAAAAAGATCATAAGACTTTTGCTCCTAAAGTTAAAGGGAGTCTAATAGTTGGTAGATATTGTCAACAATAATCACTGGAGGTGACGAATCGAAGTTTAACAACTTTTCATCATTTTTCCTCCTCAATTTTTGTAATGATTTTGGTGGTTTTATAGGACAAATTTAATGTAGTTGTAGTAGGCTTGAAATGAAGAGTTGATTGGTATAGATATTTGGATTATTAGAGTCACCGTGATGAAGAATAGAGAAAGAGGATGAAGACATAATTGGGTAACCTTTAGAGGGTTAAAATAAAAAATTATGAAAGACAAGGGTAAGAGAGACATTTATATATAGGTAGAGGGGGTGTATTGCAAAGTAACATAATAGATCCTCTACTAGTCTGATGACAGAATAGTGTATGATCATAAGGACTTGAATGATAACCAATTATTCAATAATTAAGATAAATTTGGCAAACTACTATGAGGAGCAAGTTTCAAGTCATAAAGAGCTTTTTGAAGATGAAAAATTTTATTAAGAGGATAATCATATCTAGGACGTAATTATATATATACTTGAATTTTTAGCATATATTGCCATTATTTAACTATAGAAATAGAAAATAGTCTACGATTATAGGTGATGAGAGCTATAGGAGCAACTATAGAATCCCTTAAGGAATCACTTAAAAAATTCAACAAGGAAAAAGGAAAACAAAATACTTTATTGAGTGTTCAAAAGTTTGGAAATGATAAACACGGTTTAGGATATAGTAATAAAAATGGGGCATCTATTAGTAAGATTGTTTTTGTGAAGGCAAAGAACTTAGAAGATGAATATACTCCTATTAATGTTCAGAATGCATCTAGTAAACCGCAACCTAAGGATCATGCATTCATATACACATCAAGACCTAGAAAAATCTCTCAACATCGATTTAATAATAAAAGAACCCATCCTAGGAAAAATATTCAACAAAGTTTTTATCATGATCTTAGACATAGAAATGATTATAGGAATGCATATAGGACTTACACGCTATTGTTTTACACGTATTGTGGCTATCATGGACGTTTCTTATTTTTTCTATGACCAACTAGATAATTTCTCAAATGGTTACAAAAACAACAACTTTCACAAGACAAAAATCATATGGATCCCAAAAATCAGATAGTTTTTATTTCTAAATTTCTGTTTACCGAAGTTTATTGTTTATTAATTATTTTTGTTTATTATTTTTGACCTACCAAAGTTTATATCAATGTTTTTGTAGGTTCAGTCGATCGAACTCCTAACATCGGTCGACCTAAGGTAGTTCGGTCGACTGATAGATAGGTCCGGTCGACTGATAGAATAAAGCTTAAGTATTCGATTGATCGATGCCATGGTCTATTCGACTGATAGGTTGAAAATTCACTTTTTTTTCTCCATCCTTCGCAAATTGACCTATGCTTCAACAATACTTATGTTTTTAACTGTACGTGTTAAATCTTTAACTTTAAATTTTTTATAGTTTTTTAATTTTTATTTGTGTAATTGTTTAGTCAAAATTTATGATTTAGGTATACTAACATCTAAGAACCCTAAATAAGATGGGTACTTAAAATTGTTGTTATTTTTCTTGTAGGATAAAAGAAGAAACAGATGACATGTAGACAGCGGTTGCTCATGACATATGACTAGAGACCCTTCACAGTTTATCCATTCAAGAGCAAGGATGGAGGATTCGTTACTTTTGGGGACAATGCCAAAGGTAAGATAATTGACATTGGAAAAGTAGGTAAAGATAATTGTCCTTTAATTAATAATGTTTTACTTGTTGAAGGTTTGAAACATAACTTATTAAGTGTAAGTCAATTATGTGATAAGAAATACAAAGTTAGTTTCGTATGAGATGAATGCACTGTCTCTAAGATAGATAACGATAGTATCATGTTCTTAGGAAAACGGAAAGGAAATATTTACATTGTTGATCTATATTGTGTTACTAATCTTAAAGATAAGTGTTTGATTTCCTTGAGTGAATGCGCTTGGACTTGGCACCAATGACTTGGATATGCAAGTATGGATCTCCTCTAAAAGCTCAATTCGAAACAACTTGTTAGAGGACTTCTATCTATAAAGTACGAAAAAGAAAAAATTTGTGAAACATGTCAAATGAGAAAACAAGTAAGAAGCTCTTTTCAAAGTAAGAAATTAGTAACATCTTCTAGACCCCTTGATTTACTTCATAGGGATTTCTTTGGTCCTACTAGAGTAACTAGTTTAGGAGGAAAATCATATGCATTTGTCATTGTTGATGATTTTAGTCATTTTACTTGAGTCTTATTCTTAAGTTCAAAAGATAAATGTTTTAAATCTTTTGTGAGCTTTGCAAAGAAAATTCAAAATGAAAATTCCTTATCTATTGCATTCATCAGAAGTGATCATGGTAGAGAATTCAAAAATGATATGTTTGAATGCTTTTGTGATGATCATGACATTGCACATAATTTTTCTGTACCTAGGACACTCCAATAAAATGATGTAGTAGAAATGAAAAATAGATCTTTATAAGAAATGGCACGAACTATGATAAATGAATATGATTTGCCAAAATATTTTGGGCCAAAGCCTTTGCATGTGCATATCATGTCATAAATAGGGTGAACATTAGACATAAGTTAGATAAAACACGGTATGAACTTTTGAAAGTCAAGAAGCCAAGAATTAGTCCTTTCAAAGTTTTTGGCTACAAACGATATATTTTGAATACTAAAGATAATTTTTGAAAATTTGATTCTAAGACAAATAAAGGCATTTTATTAGGATACACTTTATCGAGTAAAGCATATAGAGTTTACAATAAGAACTCTCATGTTGTTGAAGAGTATATGCATGTTATTTTCTTACGAAACTAGCCCTTTCGAAAGAAAGAAAGTACTTGAGTTTGATGATGCAGATGTATCTAAGGGATTAAAACATCTTTCACTTAAAGATAATGGACAAACATCACAAATTATTGAACCAAGTAAAGAAGGAGGATATGAAGAGCTACCAAGAGATTGGAGATACAAGAAGGATCATCTCGCCAATCAAATTATAAGTGATGTTTACCAAAAGGTAACCAATCGATCTCAATTTAATTTATACATATTGCTTTCATTTAAAAAATTGAACCTAAAAAAAATAGAAGAAGCTCTAGATGATGAGAATTGGTTTTTAGCAATGAATGAGGAATTAGAACAATTTGAACAAAACAAAGTTTAGACTTTAGTATCTAGAACCGTAGATTATCTTATAATGGGTACTAAATAAGTGTTTAAGAATAAATTAGATGAATAAGGTAACATTGTTATAAACAAAGCAAGATTAGTAGTTAAAGGATATAACTAAGAAGAAGGAATAGATTATGATGAGACATT
>JAOXYD010029031.1:0-14230 GCA_028565735.1 Pinacopodium congolense | reverse complement strand
TTTCCATGCTAAAAAGTAATAAAGAGAAGAAGAAAAAATAATCTAGATAGAGCCTTGAATGTCTTCTCTTTACTCCAAGAAGGCTAGAAAACTTGGGTGTTGTCTTAATGCTTTCCAAGGAAGATCTTTTCTTTCTTCTTTTGGAAGCCACTAAAAATCCTCAACTTTTCCTCTTTTGGGTGTTGGCTGCTGATTGAATTCTTAGAGGCTCCTAGGGTTTTGAGCCCTTATATGTGTCAAAAGGAGGGTCAAGATACTTAAAATCCTATGTTTGAACCGTCCAGCATCAGACCCACTGTCACGATCGTGACAGATGGCTTAATGAACAGTGCTGTCACGATGGTGACTAGGTCATGATCGTTACCTGATCTCTACAACTCTGAACATCCTTCACTTTTTTGCCCATAACATCTTTCTTGGACCTCTGATTGACTTGAAATTTGAACTGGAGACTCCTAACATCTTAATTTTCCTCTCCACCAATTTTCATGGCCATCTGAGCTTTAAAAGTTTCCCATCCAGCCACCAAAGTCACCTAAAAAATACTCTAACTTGAAATTCTGATGCTTGCAAAATCAAGGGACAATGTGCTTCAACCTATCCCTCAAATAGGCTCAAAATCCCCCTTCAACACTAAACATAATAAAGAAACAATTAAACACTTCAAAGATTATGCAAAGATGCAAAAGATGCAAAAGATGAAATAAACTAAAACTAAAACAAATAAAGAAACACTTAAAACACCTAAAAATAACCTAGAAACATAACCTTAAAGCACACTTATCAATAAGAACAAAAATAAAAGAAATAAAGAAAATGACAAGCCAACAAAGCTATCTAGGGACCATGATTCATGTCAATCCTCAACTGATGTTGGCAGTGGTGGATGATAATGCTCCATGTGATGCTACCACCATGCATGCTACTACTCCCACCTCTCTTACTAGAGTCTTCTATCGTTGTCCCATCTAGCATGTAAGCCAACCCACCTAGAGTTTGAAATTGCTTCATAATTTCTTATGTCAAGCTAGAGGATGTCTAGCTGAGCACTAAGATAAGTAAGTCCCATGGAATCATATGGCATAGCACTTATGGAGGGTCTAACTTCATTATCTACTCCCTCATCCTCGTCTTAAGAGTTACCATCCTCCAGTTCTTCGCTCATGTTCCTTTCCTCAAATGGAGGATGTGGTCTCTTGAGGGATACACCTCCTTCAATTTATTTTTCCATGCTTTACGAATCCATACTTAGCCATCTAAGGATTCCATTGGGATCTCGGTCCCTAATTCTATGGTGTCCAAGTTCACTTTCAAATATTTGGAAAATTTTGTTACGTAGGAAAACCCGCTCAATAGGCCTCTATCCGTACTTTTCTGATGGAGGAAGTGGAGAGCTAATACACCTAAAATGTTGGAGTCACAGCTATTAGTCATACACAACATGTGGATTAGTTCATTTAGTTTCACAACTCTAAAATTGTCATTGTGTTCCTCCCATAGTGTGCTTAATTAGGCAGTGGAGGACTTGAAGCACTGGAGATCTGATTTTGGTACTCTTCGTCGCTCTCACTTAGTTTTAAAGTTATCTTTGAAACTCCCATATCTCACTCCTAAAGCTTCACTAAATTCTGCAAAGTGAGAAGTAGCACCCACCTAGTCGAAATTATAGCACATCACCCCACGTGGAGATGACCGTGTATTTTGAAAACTCGAAGGTGGCTAAGAATTCATAGAAATGGTTTTGTAACTTGGCTCTCTTATTTTAGCAAAGTTTTCCCATCCACCTTCCTTGAGATAATAGTGAATAGATTTTTCTATGTCTATGCTTTCTAAGCCATTAAATTTCAAATATCTAGTCGAGTCAATTTGCAGACTACAAAAGGTATTATACTTGAGTGTGAGCTCAAATGTGGCAAACGAAGGTGGAAGCTTAGATGAGGTGGGTCTAACATGGTGAGCCTTTTTAGTCCTCTCTTTTTATCTATTCATGGTGCCTACACAACCAAAATGAGAGTAGTGATAAACGCATAAGATGTGATGTTGCGTTGCTTTCTATTAATATCCAATTAGGCAATTTAATTACTAAATTTAAAACTTGAAATTCATTTCCTTAAAACAAAGTTAAAACCAACTGACTGGCAAGTATACCGATCACAAGTAGTAAAGTGAGTATTTTATACTTGAATTATCATCCCATGGAGATCACTTATGACCAAGAGTAAGGAAAATGAATCACAATTATCTAAAGACGCCAAATTGAATGATTAAATTAGGTATATTCGTTAAACTAGACTAAAAGGCTTCCAAGTTTGCAAAGAAGAATAAACTTGAATTTTAAGGTTTCTTAATTGATTAAATGATCAAGCAAATTATTTTCAATGATCTAGCTCGATTAAATAAGGATCAAAGGACTTTTCCTAGGGTAGCTTCACCAATTTAAAACAAGGTTATGATCAAATCAATGTCTTTTCTCTTACTTTTAAAGTTTAAGGTTTGATCCACGTTTAAATCAACGAAAAAAATGCTTAAAGTGCAAGATGTATACCTAAAAATTCAAATTTTTAGATTAATACCCTCAAGATTCACCAATCATTGGTCCTGTATTGATTAAAGTAAAGTTAATTATTGATTTTATAATGGATCAAAAGATTGGCCCTCTTTTTTCTCTATTTGCCTTTTTAATCTTAAACAATCCATTCAAGATAAGCTTTAATCATTCAAATAAGTAAAAGATAACTGTTAATCCTGTCTACGCATGTATTAAGATCATCAAAGAACCATTCCTCAACCACAAACATATTCAGCCACTCATTTGAATCAAGAAAGAAAAGATATCATAAATATAACTCATGTTCTTAAATATATAAGCTCAAGAGTGGATTTCAATACAAAAGATAGGTTTAGAATCACCAAACTAAGCTATAAACATGCTTGCAGGTCTAAGACATGTGATTGAGCCTTTACAACCCTAAAAAAATGCTAAATTTTCAATCAAAATAAGAAAGTATGAAGAAAACTTCAAAAGAGCCTTAGGCTTTGAGAGAATCTAAAATTTGATTTAATAATGTGTTTCTCTATGTTACTTCTTGTTGTTTCTAGCTTCTAACTCTCAATATATGTGTTCGTTCCAAGTGCGGCGTAGCTTACACAAGTTGCAGCTAATATCATGGGAGATCCAGCTGGAAATCTGCTTTCTAGTACCAAAACGGTACTTAAAAGGTGTACAACGGTGGTGGGCTATAAAGGCACTGTTGAAGTCCTCTGCATCGAGAGTAAAACTGCAATTTGGATGACCATAATGGCAGGCTTACTAAGGTCATCGTTTTAGTCCAAACTTAAGACTTTTTACTGCATAATCTCAAATTTTATTCAACTTTATAATTCTAACTGCAATATATAATAACATAAACATAATTAAATAACTTAGGAACAAAATGGGAGAAATGTAGCTTAATTTGACATGAAAATGCATTAAATACCTAAGCTATCAATTCCCCCACACTTAAGTTTTTCTTGCCCTCAAGAAAATCACTCAATCATCAAGATCAACATAACCTATAATTTGAGGAAAACTTGTCCAACTCATTGACCACAATCAATGGACCAATGTCCTTGGGTTTTCAAACATTATTCACCTAAAATATCAAATTCAAACTCAATCACACTTCCATTTGACATGCAAAATGAATGGTGCTAAAGCAAGATGTATCATCTTTCAAACCATTAAACATCCTTTATTCATTGAAATCAAAACATAAAGAAAAAATGTGAGCTTTTTGAAGCTTAATTGAGTTTTCAAGTAATCTTATTACACAAAGATGAAAAAAATTTTGTGAACATCCCTAGTACATCAATCAAATCACCTCACATTAACTGGTAACTAGTATCACTAATAAACTTCAACCACTTGGTTCAAAGCCAGTAGAGTGAATAAACTCACTTATTACTTTCTTTTTCTTTTCTTTTCTTTTTTCTTTTCTTTTTTTATTCTTAATCTTATTTTTTATTCTTATTCTTTTTTTTTCAAATTAAATGAAGATGATATGATATTTTAAAAGAAAGAACATTTTACTTTAGAATTATGCATTTTAAACATGAAACTCATAATGATCAAAAGATGTTATTATCCAAAACATGAATTAATTAAAACCATTCGATCTTCAATAGACTTAATCAACCACAGAACATCTAAAAGGGTATATAATAAATGAAAAGAAAAGGAAAAAATTAAAAATTTGCATCAAAATCGAAATTTTTTTCCATAAATTACATATTAGGATAAAAAAGATGATAAATTGACATACTTTATTCCAAATTAAACATAATTATGATCATCTATTCCTCCCCCACACTTAAATTGATTGGCACATAAAAAATTTAATAGGCACATAAACAAAGGAAAAAAGAACAGAAAGAACCCAAAATGATAAGATAATCTAAAGCTAGTGCCGTTAAAAAGGGAATCACCATTGAAATTATACTTGAAAAAGATCAATGAACAAGTGAAAGCATCCAGTATAATAACTAAAGACAAGCTCCCAAAATAGATATCATGAATAAAAAAACAAGGATCGTTAAGTTAAGGGCAAGCAAAAAGTAAAAAGCAAACACACTAATTAAACACACAAAAAACACAAAATTAAAAAACAACTAAAAAGAAAACAACAACTAAAAACTAATAAGATCAGGGCCTAAATCAGGGGAGATTGTAAAAAGTAACAGTATAAGCAAATTCCTTAACTGATATAAGGGAATAAAGCTTAACTCAATGACCATTTACTTTAAAAGTGGATTGGCCATTGGTAACTTCGAAAGCTCCATAAGGAAAGACTTGAATGACATCATAAGAACAAAACCATCTTGACTTTAAATTTTCAGGGAAGAGTCTCATTTTGGAATTGTACATTAACACCTTATCACCAACTTTGATATCCCACTGAATAATGTTCATGTCATGCCATTTCTTAACATTTTCGTTATAAAGTACAACATTTTTATAAGAATCCAAATGAAATTCATCCAACTCATTTAATTGTAGAAGTCTTTGCTCACCACTTTTTCTTGAGTCAAAATTTCAAAACTAAATAGCCCAAAATGCTTTATGCCCTAATTCAATTGGTAAATGACATGATTTTCCAAAAATGAGGTGGAAAGCAGATATACCAATAGGTGTCTTATAAGCAATTCTATAAGCCCATAATGTATCATCTAATTTTAAAGACCAATCTTTTCTTGATGCATTTACGGTCTTCTCTAGACTCTTTTTTAAGGATAGTATCGAGTGAAAATTCTATGTGTTACACAATATTTAAATTGCTTATTACAAAAATGCAAAGCTCTATCACTTATAATTGATTGATGTAAACCAAATCTTGTAAAAAAGCTCTTCTTTAAGAACTTCACAACTCCTTTATCTTCATTAGTAGGCAAGGCTACTGCTTCTACCCATTTTCTCACATAATTAACTACGACTAAAATGTATTGGTTAGCATATGATTTAGGGAATGGAACCATAAAATCAATGCCCTAAACATCAAACACGTCATATATTACATTGTTATTTAAGGGCATGTTGTGTCTCCTAGAATTGCTTCGTATTCTCTTACATCTATCACAAGATTTATCAAACTCAAAGGCATCCTTAAACAAAGTAAGCCAATAGAATCCTAATTCCAAAACATTATGAGCCATCCTAGTTGGGCCGAATTGTCCCTGTAATTCGTTGGAATGACAATGCTTTACGATATAAGACACTTTTGTAAAAAGAACACATTTCTGATAAGTCCATCTTTACAAATGTTGTATAAAAACAGATTATACCATATATGTCCTCTAACATCTGAAAGGAATTTCTTTCTTTGTTGAGATGATAAATTATGAGGATGATCTTAACAGCCAAATAATTGACAAAATTAGTGTACCATGGCTCATTTTCACTCACTACTAACAAATGTTCCTTAGGAAACATTTCTTGGATCTTATCATTTTCGTCTTTCTCCATAACTTTTTCATTTAGCCTTAAAAGGTTATTTACAATAAATTTTTTAATACCCCTCTTATCCTTGATCTCAATGTTAAACTCGTGCAATAATAGGACCATCTAATCAATCTCGGCTTGGCATTATATTTAATCATCAGATATTTCAATGCCAAATGATCAGTGTATATTGTCGCCTTTGAAAGAACAAAGTAAGATTGGAATTTGTCAAAGGCAAAGACGATAGCCAACATCTCTTTTTTAGTTTTCGTATAGTTCTTATGAGCTTTAATGATAGTTCTACTATCATAATATATTGGATAAAAAATCTTATTCTCACTTTGCCGTAATACTGCACCAATGGCGAAATCATTAGCATTGCACATCAATTCAAATGGTAAAGACCAATCTAGGTAAACTAGGATTGGTACGCTTGTGAGTTTAGTCTTCAATAATTCAAAAGTATGCAAACACTTATCATAAAACTTAAACATTGCATCTTTGGTCAAGAGAGTAGTAAGGCGTTAGTTATTTTTTAAAATTCCTTGATCAATCTACAATAGAAGCTAGCATGACTGAAGAAACTCCTAACCACTTTAACTAATGTTGGAGGTCGGAGCTAAGTGACCACATCTATCTTTGTTGGTTCTACCTCTATACCCTTTCTTAAGATCTTATAGCCTAGAACAATATACTCTTAAACCATAAATTGGCACTTTTCCAATTCAACACTATATTTGTTTTTTCACAACGTTGAAGCACTTTATCTAAATTTTGTAAATAGGATTCAAAAGATGTGCAAAAAAAATCGTCCATAAACACCTCGATGTAAGATTATATCATATCAAAAAATATAGCCATCATACAGTGTTAGAAAGTTGTTGGGGCAGTACATAACCAAAAAGGTATACGCCTATAAGCAAATGTACCACAAGGACAAGTGAAAGTTGTTTTCTCTTGGTCCTCAGGGGATAATGGAATTTGAAAATACCTACTATACTAGTCTAATGCATAATGAAAATTAAGCCCAACTAACTTTTTAATCATTTGATCAATAAAACGTAAAGGAAAATGATCCTTTCTGGTGGCATCATTGAGTTTTCTCTAATCTATGCACATGCACTAGCAAGTTACCTTTCTTGTGGCTATTTGTTCATTCTTTTCATTTGGAACAATAGTAACCACCTTTCTTACATACTACTTGCACTGGGCAAACCCAAAGTGAATTAGAATTAGAATATATGATACTAGCATCCAATAGAGTGACCACTTCATTCTTTACTACTTCTTTCATGTTTGTGTTTAACCTTATTTGGGGTTGAACTTTTGGGTTACTTCCTTCTTTAATAAATATCTTATGTGTACAAACAGAAGGACTTAACCCTTTAAGATCTGCAATTGTCTAACCTATGGCTCCTATATGATCTCACAACACTGTTATCAAATCATTTTCCATCTTATCCCCTAAAGATGAGGAATTATGACCGATAAATTAGATGGAGGGCTAAGAAATACATACTTAAAATGCATGGGAAGAAGCTTAAGTTTGACTTAAAGTGGATATTCTATGGATGGCTTCGATAAAGGTTTAATTGGTTTTTTTAACATTTCAAACTTCTGAAAAGAATGACCACTAGAAGACACCTTTCTTACATCTAATGCACTCAAAGCTTCTCTAACCTCTTATTCATTCAAATCTAAGGATTGTGAATAAGTCAACACCATTTGTAAAGAATCATCACATAATTCAACCAAAGGGTCACTCTTAATATACTGAGCTCCTATAAAATTACAACAATCATGGTCTACTGGGTGTTGTATTTCTTGGAACACATTAAATTCAATCTCTTCCTCCTAGAGTCTTAGAATCAGCTTATCACCATAAATATCAATAAGTGCCCTGGCTGTAGTGATAAATCGTCATCCAAGAATAATAGGCACCCTACAATCTTCTTCCATGTTAAAAAATAGGAAATTCATAGGATATATAAACTTATCCACCTTAACCAAGACATCTTTGATAATTCCTCGAGGATATATGATGGATCAAACTGCTAACTACAATGAGATTGTTGTAGACTTTGGCACTTTTAATCCCAACTTCTTAAAGATAGATAAGGGCATCAAATTTATACTTTCTCCTAAGTCCATCAGCGGCTATCTATTTACAAGTCACCAATCATATAAGGAATGGTAAAGCTACTAGGGTCCTTGAGCTTAGATGGTAAATTTCTTAACAAAATTACAGAACATTCTTCATTTAATTTAACTTATCAAATTCATCCAATTTTCTCTTCTTTGACAAGATATCCTTTATAAACTTTGCATAATTAGGCATTTGGGCAATGGCTTCTGCAAAAGGGATATTTATGTGTAATTTCTTGAACATATCCAAATATTTTCCAAATTGTTTATCAAGGATAGCATTCTTTAACCTTTAAGTATAAAGGATTCTAAGCTTATATGGTACTACATTTGGATCTACAAATTATATTGGAAGCTATTAGTTGTCATTTCTTTTATTAGCATAAAAGCTTCATCTGGAGTCTTTCTCATTAGATTTCCCCCTACTGCTGCATCAATCATACTCCTAGCAGATGGAATAGGCCCAATATAAAATATATCAATTTGATTAGAAGTACTAAACCCATGATTTGGACACTTTGCAATAATTTTCTTATATCTTTCCCAGGATTCATATAAAATTTCATTTTCATATTGGGAAAATAAATAAATTTGATTCCTCAGCTTTAATATTTTTGCAGATGGAAAGAATTTTGCTAAAAATAGGTTTATAAGATCATTTTATGTTGTGATGGAACCATGTTAAAAAGTATTCGACCAAGCTTTAGCTCTGTCCCTTAAAGAAAAAGGAAACAACTTAAGCTTAATTACATTGTCAACTATAACTTGACTTTTGAAGAGATCACAAACATCTATAAAACTTTTGCAAATGATCATTAAGGTCTTTTAAAGAAGAACCGCCAAACTAGGAAGATCTAATCATGGAAATAATGCTATAGAGGACCTCAAAATCATCAAATTCTATCCTAGGTCTAATAATGCTAGCCATAGGTTGATTTCTATTTCCTAAGGTCAATTCCATTATTGTAGGTGCCTTATTTTGCTCTTGAGGCCTAGCAACTAATTCCTTTTGATGTTCCATTTCTAAAGGATTTGAATCTAAAAGATCTAGACTAAAAGATGTGGTGGCCTTTGATTCTTTCTTTTGCCTACAAATGGTTATTTTAAGTTTAGGATCAAATTCAAAATTTTTAGACTTATGGCCTTCAGTTTACATACAAGACTAAAAGCAAATAAAGCAAAAACAATTACTAAATAAAAAAAACACACAATTAAAAAAAAGCACCCTTAAAAAGAAAATAAAATAAGCAATATAAACATTATTAACAGCTTTAGAGTAATTAAAACCAAAATTTCCTAACAATCAAATTATGTCAGATCCCCATCAACGGAGCTAAAAACTTGTTGCCTTGGTTTCTATTGAAATCAAATTAACCAATTTAATTACCAAATTTAACACTTGAAACTCTTTTCATCAAAACAAAGTTAAAACTAACTAACCGATAAGTATACTAATCACAAGTAGTAAAGTGATTATTTTAGAGTTGAATTATCGTCCCAAGGAGATCACTTATAACCAAGAGTAAGGAAAATGGGTCACAATTATCTAAAGACACCAAATTGAATGATTAAATTAACTAAATTCATTAAACTAGACTAAAGGGCTTCTAACTTTGCAATGAAGTCTAAACTTGAATTTTAAGGTTGCTTAGTTGATTAAATAGTCAAGGAAATGGTTTTCAATGATCTAGAAGGATTAATTAAGGATCAAGGACTTGTCCAAGGGAAACTTCACCAATTTAAGACAAGGTTACGGTCAAATCAATGTCTTTTCTCTTACTTTTAAGTTTAAGGTTTGGTCCACTCTTAAATCAACCAAAAGAAGGCTTAACGTGCAAAAATCTTAACCTAAAAACTCAAATTTTCAAATTAATGCCCTTAAGATTAACCAAACATTGGTCCTATATTGATTAAAATCAAATTGCTTATTGATTTTCCAATGGATGAAGAGATTGGTCCTCTTCTTTCTCCATTTACCTTCTTAATCTTAAACAATCCATTCAAGACAAACTTTAAGCATTCAAATAAGTAAAAGATAGCCCTTCACATCTATGCATGTATTAAAATAATCAAAGATCCATTCCTCAACAAAAAACACATTCAGCCACTCATTTAAATCAAAAAAGAAAAGATATCATGCATATAACTCATGTTCTTGAATATATAAGCTCAATAGTCGATTTCAATACAAAAGATTGGTTTAGAATGCACCAAACTAAGCTACAAACACGCCTGCAGGTCCAGAACAAGTGATTGAGTCTTTACATAAAAAAAAAGCTAAATTTGTAATGGAAATTAGAAAATATGAAGAACACTTGAAATGATTCCTAAGCTTTGAGAGAATATTAAATTTGATCTAAAAATGGGTTTGTCCCTATCAATTATTGTTTTTTCTAGCTTTTAACCCTCAATATATGTGTCTGCTACAAGTGGGGAGCAACTTGTACAAGTTGCAACCAATAGGATGGGAGATCTAGCTAGAAATCTACTAACTAGTACCAAAATGACACTTAAAAAGAGTATAACTTCAGGCCGTGAAGGCGTTGTTAAAGTCCTCCGCATTTAGAGTAAAATGGTAGTGTGAATGAGCATAAAGGCAGGCTTGTTAAGGTTGTTGTTTTAGTTCAAATTTCAAAATTTTTGCTACATAATCTCATATTTTCTTCAAGTTGCATCTTCCAACTATATTTACAATAGTCATAAACATAATTTAATAACTTACTAACAAAATGGAAGAAATGTAGCGTAATTTGACATGAATTTGATATAAAAATGCATTAAATTCCTAAGCTATTGTGTAACCCATGTTGTAATGCAAGTGAATTCTCAAAATGATAGAGGTATCATAAGTCAATGCAAGAAGAGGTAATAGGTTAAATCAAACATTGAACACTCGGTGTGCAACTTTGAATGATTTTGCCTTTTTGTTTTTAGTGAACAAAATTATGTGTAATGGGAAGGAAAACATGAAATAAATCAAGATTAAAGCATTAATTAAATATGTAGAAGAACTAAATTCAACTCATAGGAAGATTTCTTTCATCCATCACTCAAAGACACATCAAACTCATGCATATACTTTTATGTTCCTCTGTTATACCTTTAGCCATTTAACTCCAAAACAAGCATGTTACTTATCACACAATCTCCTTTAGCACATAGAATCATTCATAACACTGTGGATAAGCATTTAATTTTCCAAAATGGCCAACATATAGACAAAACAAGGGCTGAATTTTGTAGCTCATCATCATTCAAAGAGAGACATCCCCATATCATCAAATTAATTGTTGAACAATTATGAAATAATGGGTTTTCATGATAGCTAACATTTTGACATAACAAAAAGGCATATGAATGACAAAAGTGACTAACAATTGAGCTTTTAATCCTTCATTCATGAGGAAAGCCTTAAATAAAGTTTAAAAACCCAACAGGTCAAACAAGAATCAAAGGTTTAGAACATACTGTGAAGAAGATATAAGAATGATTGCCCAAACTTTAATAAATATGTTAGCTATGGTGTTTGAGAGGATTGGAAAAGTAGAGCAATGATAATTAGTCATAGGAATAATCATAAGTATGATGCTACTCGTAATTTGCACTATCTAAAATTTTAATTATTTTTCAAAAAATTAAACATCTAAAACTTATTTAAAATTATTAAGGATACTCAGAAAATAATGTGACCTTAACATTTAAAACATGCTAAACAAATAATAACGGAAGACATTGAAAATGAATAAATCAAATAGAAAGAAACATACTTTAGACTATTGCAAAAGTAAAAAAAAAAGCTAACATATAATTAAGCAGGTTGCCTCCCACAAAATGCTTGTTTAACATAGTTACCTCGAAGACCTTGCGCTTTATTAAATCTTGTTATTCTTCCTTTTTAGATCTTACTTCTTCTTCTTATTCTTTGAGCCCCTTAAGCCTTCTTCAATACCATTTTTCCATTCATCTAATTCATGTCGTTAGAGAGTTGTTGTCTCTGAATTTTCAATCTTCTCAAGGGTTGATATCATTAAGAGATCACATTTTGGAAGCACGCCATTTGTGGTCTCCTTCAAAGTATTTTGAGTTCTTTCAAGAGTTACACCATGATTTGTAGAATGGGGTGCGTTAGTCAAAGTTGGTGTAATAGTTTTGGAATTAGAGAGAGTGATTACTTCATCTTTGATCCTAAGAGCTAATCACCTTTCTAGGACATCAATCACTGCCTTAGAAGTTGCTATAATTGGCCTTCCTAAAATTAAAGGAATTTCATCTTCATTCTATATATCTTGGATAAAAAATTAATAGGAAACACGAACCTATTTACTTTTACTAGCACGTCTTCAAATAATTCCCCTAGGATATTTCACTGACCTATCTGCCAATTGTATGCTCATCCTAGTAGTTTTAGTGATCCTTAGGCTTAATTCATGAAACAATTTATTAGATCTAAAGTTTATTTCGGCCCCAAAATCAGTTAATGCATCATACAAATACCAAGTTACCAATGGTACAAGGGATTGAGAAACTCCCTAGATCCTTAATTTTTTTAGGCAATTTGTCTATAAATATGGATGCACATTCTTCATTCATCTTTCATCTAGAACTATTTTTCATCTTTTTATCTTTAAGCAAATCACATAGGAATTTTGAATTCTTGGGTTCTTGTAGAAAAGATCTAACTAAAGGAGTATTAACTCTTAATCCCTTAACAGATTTTAAATATATACCTATGTTCTCATTCAGTTTTTCAGTGATGGCCTTATCAGGATTCATTCTTTGTGGTTTAGTATCTCTATCAACTTTTTCCTTGATTTCTTCCTCTTCTTCAGTGTTTTGCCCAACTTTTGGCTTCCTCCTCTACTCATGAGAATACTGTATGTAGTTGCTCTTTGTGGTTTTTCTCAGTGTTACCTACAAATGCACCTGGATGCCTCTCAGAAACACTTTTCGCCAACTATCCTATTTGATTCTCCAAATTCTTGATTGATGCCTCAATATTTAGAAACTGAGCATCATAAGTCGCTATGCACTTGGCCAATACTTTCTCTAAACTAGGTTGCTTACATTGTTAAGGTGGAGATTGGAAACTAGATGAATGATTTTGCCTTGCTAACCTTGTGCTCTCCATGAGAAATTTGGGTGATTACGCTATTTAGGATTATCGAATTTACTATAAGAATTTCCTACATAATCCACTTACTTAGCTTGCACTCCAAGACCTATTAACTAACATTAATGGTTGGGGTGCCTACCTACACAGAAGTCATAAGCCATAGCTTGTGCTGTAGATGACCTAACTGCCATGTTCTCTAACTTCCTCGTAAGAGCTTCCACCTTTGTTTCCAATGAAGATACTACATCTACATTATGTACTCCCCTACTTGACTTTTGCTTCAGCCTTACGCTTCTACCCTTATAATTATTCATTACAATGTTCTCATTTAGCTCCTATAATTAGTATGGAGTCTTAAAGTTTGTCATTCCATCGAATGGTGCATTAATTAGTTGTTCAGTGGTAAAACTTAAGCCTCTATGGAAATTTTGCATTAGCATACATAAGTCAAAGCCATGATGTGGGCATCTTTGGAGCATGCCCTTTCAAGGCTCCTAAGCCCCATACAGGTTTTCCTACCCCCACAGGTTTTCATACACTTAAGTAAACCGAAAAAAATAATTTCAAAATTTTAGAAGTAGATTAAGATAGTAAGAATCAATATTAATGTCATAATAGAAGAAATAGAAATAGAACAAACAAAACCAATTGTGTGCTATGAGTGAGTTCAAGCTCTAATCTATCAAAATAAATACCCTAAAATACAAAGCTATGATGAAACAAACTTTTAAAAACTTAATCTAACTGAAAACAATGAATTCATACAAATAAAAATATATTAAGATGGAGAGAGAAGAAATCAAACCAAAATAGTGAAGAAAAGAGGCAAATAGTGAGGAAGTAGGTAGCCTTGAGGTTTGAAAGATTTTTGTCTTTCAATCTTGTTTCTAGGGCTTTAAAAAATACTCATAGTGTTTAGAGATGTTGAATATAGGGTTAGTAAGAGTTTTGGGACTTTTAAATTGCAGCCCTAGCCATTTGGAAGCCAAAAGAGA
>JAOXYD010029020.1:0-14231 GCA_028565735.1 Pinacopodium congolense | reverse complement strand
AAGAGAGAAGGAAGAATATCTCTCTCCTTTTCTAGAATTGTCTTCTCCTTGATTCCTTGCGTAATCTGAGTTGTTTTTTTGTTTTTAAAGCTTCAGTAATGGAGAACATGTCTAATCTATAATTTTAGAGATTTTAGGCTAATATTATTGGCTGACTCTATCAACGGCGAGTTGCACCAAATGACAACGTCGGGCTACAGGGCACCATTGATGATCGAATGATGAACGCATCAACGGCTTCCTGTTCATCCATCAACGTAACCCTGTGAGGTGCTATTGATGGTCTGGACTAAGGGTTTTTCTTCCAATTTTTGGTCTAATCTCCATCTTTAAGCTCCATCTTGCAAAGTAAACATAATAATACATAAATTGAAAAATTAAACACTGAATTAGGGGTCATAATTGAACAAATTATTAATTAAAATGCAGTCAATTTGATTCCTAACTCTTTACTATTTAATAAGGCTAATATCTTTTCTTCATTGCTCAACTCATTATCTTCCTTGAGCACAATTTTATTTCCTGTGAGTTTGGAAGGCAAAGTGGTCTTTTGTGAAACAATAAGCCATAAATCTACATTTCACTTCTCAGATAATGTTTCATCCTAGTCTTCCAATATAAATAATTTTTTCCATTAAAATACGGTACTCTATGAGTGTTTTGACCTTCTAAACTAGATGAGAGAGCAAAATTATTCATCATGTGTTCCATATGATCTTCACTCACTAACACATTGGAATTAAAGTAATGCGAGATCTACACTCTGATACCAATTATTAGGCCTATTTGGCACCTAAGATGGGGTGAATTAGGTCTCAAATACAATTCATCTAAACAAAAAATTCAATATTAACAAGATGCAGAAGCTCAAACACAAAACTAATTAACCAAAATAGTCAATCAACATAAATTAAAATGAAATAAGATAAGTGCGTAAAAGTAAAGAGAAAGGGAAGAGATACACATGATTTATACTAGTTCGAAGGGGTCCACTTAGCCCTATGTCTAGTTCCCAATACACTATTGAGATGATTACACTATTTCAATAAAAGAGTATAATGTTCAATCTGACAATCCTTTTCAAGGCTCAAGGATAACCTTTCTCTCAATTATTTTTCCTTAGGCTAAATAATAACCTCTTAAGCTCACAAGAACAATTCTTGAACAATTTTACTTAGTGTATAGAAGAGGCTAGAAAAATGAATGCATAATGACAAAAACTCAAGATGCCTCACAAAAAACTATATCACATATAAAGAACACGACAACTTAGACTTTCAACATTAAAATTAGAACAAAAGGAATGCTTTTTTATCTCTCTTAATAAAACCTGATAAAACTTCTCAATGCTTTATCTAATACCTCTTATATAAAACATGAATAAAACATCTTATTTATACACAATCATCATTAATTAGTCGTAGCCTGACAAATACAATAATATTATAATGGTTTAATTTACTATTATGTAATCTGATGTATCCTAACTTTATGATTTATTTTTGCATTCAGTCCACCTATAGATAAGGTTTGATCAATCAATTAACCAATGGATAGGATTCGGTCTATCGTTATTTAGGCAAATCAGAAAAAACCAGACACTTTGGACCAAAAAGTTTTAAGCATAAATCCAAAACTAATCTTTAAAAAAAAACCAATAAGTTTTAAACAAACCCAAATTATTTTATACTTAAAATTACTTAAGTTATATTTAATTTAAATTTTCTAATTCATACTAATTGGATAACCTTATTCATTCATATATTCTTATCAAATCACACATCAAAATGATTTTCACATACAATTATATCAAACACACAAATCCTCTTGATTATGAACCTATATGCATTTTCTAAGTTATGTATGTATGAATCAGCACGTATAAGCCTCTTAAATCTCCAAAACAAAATTAAGAAAAGATTACAATAAAATCTAGATAAATAAATCTACATTAAACTAATTTGCTACTTCTAAGATTTGAGTCTTCATAAAATTCCAATTTTACTTCAAGACTCTTTGAGTGATCATACTCAAATTTCATTCATACTTATCTTTCAGCAAAATTAAAGCACAAATATTAGTAATAAGGTTTGTTTTGTTATCATCAAAATAAAGTGGAACGTCCTTTAGTTCAATTATTTCTATCATAGAAGTAACTGATGAGTTTAAGTGAAATTTTGAGAGTGAATGGCCAAAGATGGCTTTTGAGGTTAACAGGGGCTAGGTACAGTGAGAGTAGTGACTAATGAAGACTAGAGAAAGAGGGAAAATGGGCTTAAAATGAAACATCAGTCGACCATTTTTCATGAAAATCAACCTTATAGTGATTTATGATAATAACATTGGTCGACTACTATCTGGTCGACATATACTATGAATTGATCGACCATTGGACTTAAAAATGCATAGTTTCCACATTTCACACAAAATTCAACTTCATTACACATTTAATCACTAAAAATCAATTTATAAATAATTAATACTCAAATATTCATAAAAAAGAACATTTAAATTCATCAAATATCATCCAAGACATCAAGTATACCAACATTTTATTAAAAATAATGATATAACTCTTAATTTGCATAACACCAATTGTCTTTTGATTTTTTACCTTCACTTGGTTTTACAATGTGGACTGGTGAGTATCCCTTTTGTTATCAAAGGTACCTACAAGATAATATTTAACAAAGTTTTAGTACCTATATTAACTTGGATCCTTGTGGATTAGTAATATTTCTCTAACCTTTAGAGGACACATTCATGTTTCTTAATCTATCATAACAAAATCTTTGAACATGCCTATAGTATCCATACTAGGTAGAAAACAAAGGTTTGTATGATCTATATGCCTGTCTATAGCTATACCAAGGACTAAGTTCATTATAGATCCTAGTGTGATAGTTTGGTCTAGATTGAAAGTATAATCTCCGATATTAGCCTACCTTGTGAAGTTCTCCTAGGTCTTGTGTTTTGACTATAAATGCATGCATAATGCTTCTTCCTAGGTTTTATCCTATTATGGATGCATTTTGTTTATCTGTCCTAAGTGTGGGTTTATTTTCCAAGTTCTTGCCCTTTACAAAGGTAGTTTTACTTGTTAAAAGTTCATAATCACTAGTATAACCTAAACCATGTCTATTATTAGCCATTTTTTGAGCTCCTAACATTGATTTTAATTTTTCATTCCCTTTGGTAAACTTGGACAATGATTCTTTTATTGATTCTAATTATATATTTAATGAGGTATTTTCATTAATCAACTTATCAATGTCTACATTTTTTTACTCCAATTCAAAGATAAGATTTTCGTGTTCTACTTTGCATTCCTTTAATAATCTCAAGGTTTCCTTATATTTCTTGGATAGCTTTTTCTTTGTCCTAGTTAGGGCCTCTAGGTACTCTACGAACTCCTCATAACTAAAATCTATATCACATTCATAATCACCATTGGAAGTAGAGGAAGAGGATACTTCATCATTTGATATAAAGCGTATATTTGTCACTTCTTCTTTTCCTTTAAATTCACTATCACTTTATATGGCTTTCTATGCCTTCTTTTTCTTTGCTTCTTTCCTTTCCTTTTTTTCACTTTCTTTAAGTAGCGAAAATTATGACCTTATATGATCTGTTTCATTACATTCACAGAAAATAAAATTATTTAATTTTCTTTTTCATTAGAGCTTAGCTCCTTTAAAATCTCCCCTTCATGTTGACATCTTCTTCTTTAAAAATTTCTTAAAGCTTATTGTAAGTAGAATTATGTCCTTATCCTTACTTCCACTTAAGGACGCTTCATTGTCACTATGTATTTCCTTTTATTCTTTAAAATCCACATTCCTTTTCTTTTTCATGATCTCCTCTTATTATGTCTCCTTTAGTCTCATAGGTGAGAAGAGATCTAATCAATTCCTCTAGAGGAAGTACATTTAAGTTCTTAGCCTCTTGAATGACCATTGTTTTAGCCTCCCATGTCTTTAGAAAAGATATAATAATCTTTTTTACAATTTCAATGTTATTGTAGGTCTTACCTAGATCTTTTAAAGCATTTATAATATCAATGAAATGAGCATACATAAAAGATATACTTTTGTCAAGAAATATATGGAAAATTTCATATTGGTTAGTTAATATACTAACTTTGCTCTCTTTTACTTAATTTTTCACTTTATGGGCTACCTTTAATATATTTCAAATTTTGTGTGTAGTTTCACATATTGATACCTTATTAAATCCATTCCTACTTATAGAAAAAAAGAGTTTATGTATAGCCTTATTATTTAAGGATACTAATCTTTTGTCTTTATCATCCCATTCTTCCATAGTTTTAGTTATGTTTTTATTCCTATGATTTTAGTGGGTACATGAGGTCCATTAGCCACTATTTACCATAAATCTACATTCTTAGGTAGTAGGAAAATCTCATCCTAATTTTTTAATACAAGTAGTCATTGCTATCAAAGTAAGGGGTTCTACTTATGCTTTGTCTTTCTAGAGTAGTGGAGGTTGCAAAGGTGTTCAAATGTGTTGTTTTATAATCTTTTCTCAAGAATTATCTAGACTTAAACTAATGTGAGACCTAGGCTGGGGGGTATGAATTAGGTTTCTTAAAATATTTCTAACTTAATCAATTCTAATTACACAACCCTCTGAATAATTATGTGAAAGCTTGATAAACAATTCAATAAGTAATTATAAATAATGCAATAAGCAATATAAAAAAACTTGTGAAGTAAAAGAGTAAGGGAAAGAATAAGCAAGCCACTTTTTATAGTGATTCAGCAATAACCTCTTTGCTTACATCTGCTTCCCTACACCTCATTGGGTATTTCTCTATCTCAAATTGCAAGTAGACAATTCTTGGTCCCTCGTTCAAGGCTTTAAGGTAACCTTTCACAATCTTACAATTTTGCAAGTTAAAAACTCTCAAAATACACTTGAAAGTGCACAAAGTGTTTGATAAGGTCTCATAAATGACGTAAATAAATGTGCAAAAAAACCACTTGAAACAAAACCTAAAACTTCACCAATTATCATACAATCACAATGCTCAAAATCACTTGTATATGAGTCACACTACACTTGGATGATTTTTACACACATCAATACACCTATTTATACTGAAAATTATGCCTACTAGCCATTTATGACTGATATATAACATTAATATTCAATAAATATTTTTTACCATTGGTTTTTGCTTGTTGGTCCACTATTCTCATCATAACTAGTTAACTAGTGCATGCTTCAGTTGACTAGTCACTAATCAATTGATGCAATATACTAGTTAATTAACCAAGGTAAAAAAAAATAGCACAATAGTCAACTAACCAATCCCTTTTGTTGACCAATGATGGTCAATCAACCCCTGTTAACACTTGTTTTTGTTATACTTAACACATTTAAACACATTCTAAACAATCTAAAACACTTCCCAATACTTTAAAAGCATTTTTTCACTTACACACATATTAAAAACTTCCTAAAATTTTTTTAACTTATTAAGAGGATTAATTTAAAACTTTCCTTACACATGATCCTCTTGATTACACAACCAATATGCATAATCTAAATATGAATGCAATAATGCATCAAATGAGCCCTTTAAACACAATTATGAAACTAAGTAAAACTTCCAAAAAATTTTAATTGATAAATCTATTCAAAACCTAACTTGGTCTTCCAATTTGAGTTTCTTTCATTTGATCAGAAAATGATACATTTTAGCTCTAAAAATTATCTTCCAAACACTTTTTAATACAATTATCGTACTAACACTTTAAAGACAGCAAAACATTAGTAACAAGGTTATTTTTTCTTCATTAAAACAAGGTAGATCTTACCTTAATTCAATGTTTTATATTTGAAATTTTTTATGCATGTAGTGTTTAAGGTTTAAGGTTTATGAATATTTTTAATGATGTAAGTACTATTGAACTAAGGGAGGTTCCACCTTATTTTAATGATGACAAAACAATTTTGTTACTAATGATTGTTATGTTTAAATGTATTGAATGATAGGTGTATGGACAAAGTTTGAGTGAATTTATTTAAGGAGTCTTTGAACTTAATGGGAGTTTATGAAGATCATATATGAAGACTCAAAATTTTGAAGACCAAATTAGTATTAAATATAGTTTTGTTTGTATAATTTTTATTGTAAGTTTCTCTTAGTTTGTTTTGGTGATTTAAGAGGCTCTTCATACATATTTACATTTATGTTTAGTATGTTGCATATAGGATGCCTAGTTAAGAGGTCTTATATGTGATTACTGTAAGTGAAAATTCTCTTGTTGAATAGATGAATGCATATATGGTATTGCATAAGTTAAGGTGTGAATTAATGATTAAATTGGTATGATTTATGTGAATTGATAAGTAAATTTGGTTAAGTATGAGGTTGAATGTGATGAGATGAACTAAAGTGCTAGGATTAAAAAAACTTATTAAATTGAATGAATATGAATATGTTAAATTACATGATTGAGTATGATTGTATGAAATCAAGTTAAGTAGTATTCGGTGATGTCTAGAAGTGTTTGAAATGTATGAATGTGTTAGGAATTATTTTGGATTAGATTGAATTTGTTTGGATAAGTTTTATGTGTTTTAAAGTGATCAACGACTATTTAAGAAAGGTTAAACGGTGGTTTGAAGGTCACTGTTATGTATACATTTTCGGGAGTAAAATGGTGGGTGTAAACAGTGGCATTATGTTTAATAAAAATTACCATTTAAGTTCATATCTACACAGCAAATGCTAGTTTTCAACTGTAAAATGAATTTATGGCTTTATAACATTGGGCTATAGTAACAAACAACTAGTTTGAGGTTTTAGGCCTATACATACGTGTTTATAGTGTATGTTTTTTCATCTAATAAACATTCAAAACATTCTTACAAGTGCTCTTGAGCATTCAAAGTTAAATTTTATGAATATTGGTGGTGTGTCTTGTGTAAGGAATTTTAAGAGTTTAGGATTTGAATTCATTTCTTGAGATACTTTTTTATACACCAAATTAAGAGTAAGAGAAATATTTTTCAAGTGTTGTTTTTGTAAGAATTGAAAGAAAGTGAGGTTACTATTTAGCCTAAGGAAAAAGAAAAGAATGAAGGTTATCCTTTAACCACAAGAGAAATTTGTATTACCTAACATTATTTTTTTTATAGTGAACAATATCAACAAAGTTTTGTTGGGGACTAGACATAAGATAAAGTGGATATCTCTAAACTAATATAAATCGTTTATGTTCTTCCATACTCTTTTATTTTAAAGCATTTAATTCTTTAGTTTGTTTATAAATATTGTATTGCTTATTCTTGCTTAGGTGCTTAAGTTTTAAAATTGATGAATTTATTAAGGTTGTTAACTTAAAAAGAAAATTTTAAAATCCCTAATTCACCCCTATTAGGTGTCAAACTCGGACTAACAATTGGTATCGGAATGTAGGTTGCATAATTGCCATAAATCTAATGACTTAGTGAGGAAAGATCAATATAGCACATATGATAAATGCATTTGTTGTCCCCTCCACTAGCCTAGAAAGAAAAAACGCTACTGGGACTCCTTATTTTGACGGCGAAGACTATCTATGTTAGAAGATTAAGATGAGGTGCTTCTTAATGGCTGATAGTGTTAAACTTGGAAATTAGTTTTACAAAAAATTCCTATGCCTTCCAAACTTGTAGGAGATAAATTAATACCTAAAAGTGAAGGTGAGTGGAACAATGAAGATGAAAGAATAGTCTCCATTAACAACAAGGTAATGTATATCTTATATTGTGCCCTTAATAGAAATGAATTCAATAGAATATCAATATACAAAACCACTTATAAAATTTGTAACACTCTAGAAATCACACATGAGGGTTCGAACCAAGTTAAGGAGAGTAAAAATAGTATGCTTGCTCACTAAAGTGAAATGTTCCATTAGTTGTATGAAGAAAATATCTCTTCCATGTATGCTCATTTCATTGATATCATTAATGTTTTAAAGGGTCTAGGTAAGACCTATACAAATATTGAGTTTGTTAGGAAGATTCTTAAGTCCTTACTAAAATCATGGGAAGCAAAAGTCACCGCAATTCAATAAGGAAAAGATCTTACTATTCTCCCCGTAGACAAGCTTATTAAATCACTTCTTACATATGAGATGAAGATGATATAGATCCAAGAAGAAGAACTTGCACCCAAAAAGAAGAACATAACATTCAAGGCCATAAGTAAGGATAAGAGAGAGAGAGATGGGGGAGAGAGAGAGAGAGAGAGAGAAAGGAGAGGCAAATCTACAATTTTAAGTTAGTAGGGGTAAAATTGTAATTTTGTAAGAATTTTGTAATTTTAGAAAATTTTGGATAGTTAAACAAAAAAATGTGTTAATTTTAGGTTATTTTGATAATTTTAGGAAAATTTTGTAGTTTATAATTTATTTATTTAATCTAATTGAGTTTTTAATTTTCTATATGCTGAAGTCAGAGAGAGCTCAGGATTGATTAAGAAATTTGGAGTTTTTGGTTGCAGGATGTTACAGGATTTCATTTTAGACATTTTATCTTTGTATTTTGACAATTTGACATCTTTATTATACAATTGAGATTGTTCGTATAGCTAGATAGATTATTGAATTTATTGACATTGAGAATTATGATTTTTATTATTGAGTATCTGCCTTTTGATTTAAGTTAACTATTTATATTATATAATTTTATATATTGGACGATTTGGAATTTATGGTAATTTTTGAATTTAGGGTTTTGAATTGAAATTAAGGTTACTTTAATTAGATAATTTTTGTTACTTAGAAATTGAAAAGTGTAGTAATAGGAGCGCTACATGTAGGTGGTATAAAAGCAAGTCGATGTTCCTAAAATAACAAAGTGTACTAATTGAGTAATTATTTATTTTGTAGAATGACATCTAATAATATGACTGTTAGCCAAGAGACTAATAAAGAGGAGTCTATTAATTATGTTCAAGCCTTGATGGTATCAAAGTGAGCTGGTTCAGAAGCAGACCTAGTGAGAGTATAAAGGGATCAAGGTTCAACAGTAGTGGGAATAAGACCCCCATATCATCTAGAGGGGTTCCTACAATGGAGATAATTCCCCAGCATTTGTAGCTTTTTTATATGATGCTGCAGTCCCAAGTTCAAGCCTAGGCTCAAGCTCAGGTCTAAATCTAAGCCCAGACGTAGTTACAGGTCACTACATAGGCTAAAGTACAATAGCCACCATCACTTGCTCTAGAATTTCCTGAGTTAAATCATAATTTCAAGCACCTCAAGAAGTTAGGGGTTAAAGAGTTTATGAGTATTATCGACCTATAAGAGGCAGGAATTTAAACTCAACAAAAGTGGTTCTAAATAGAATGGATTGTACATATGAGAAGTGCCTACAGTATCTTACATCACTACTTCAGGGCACATTAATCTATTTACAATCAGTGGAGAGGACTTATACACCTTAGGTGATATCATAAGAGGAATTCCAAAAGGAATTCAATGATAAGTATAGGTCTCAGGTTCACATAAATAAAAAGAAGAGAGAATTCAAGGATTTAGTATAAACTGAGGAGATGTTAGTGGCAAATTATAAGATGCATTTTGCTACATTGTTAAAGTATGTCCCTGAAGTTATGACAAACTCAAAGGATCGATGATATTATTTTGAGCAAGGACTTTGGATCGAGATTAGAGTGAGACTTAGTGAAGAAATTATTAATTTCAAGAGATTATTGAATACTATACTTATGATGGAGGAGATACTAAACTAGGAAAATATGAGATAAAAGATGAAGAGGAAGCAATCTAATCATAGAGGTGAGTTTAGCTCATGTACCAAGAGGAAATCTAGGTATGCAAGGTCAGTTGGTAGGAGAAATTATTAGAGGGATGATGTAGTATCTAGAGGGAGTAGTTCCACCAATTTCAATGAATCTTGTGGTTTCATCAGAGAGTCTTGGAGCTATAGTACTTTTAACCCACTTTTAGTGGGGTCTAGTAAGGAATTAATTCAAAGAATAAGAGGATCTTTTAGCAGAGGATTTGGTTTAGCTCGTGTGTGTTAGACTTGCAGGAGACAACATTCGGGCCATGATAAAGACCCTGAGGAGATGATGGGATGTGATATATATATATATATATGGAGATAGGGGACACTTCAGGAGAGACTGTCTGACTTTAAAGGGTTCAAGTACCAAGATTAGGGGTTTTTTATTGGGATAGAGTGATGTAGGAGATAGTGATAAAGGAACTAATAGGGGTTGAGGTCAAAACACTAGTTACAAAAGACGTGGGAGTAGTTTAAGCATAGGGGTTATATGCTTCTCGTCTTTCAACTCAAGCGAGAATCTTCCACATAACGAGAGAGAGGATACTAAGAACCAATGGTGTGATATTTGTTATGATTTTCTTATCTGATGTTGTGACTTGTGATTTGATAAACCCGAGTTCTGCATATTCATTTATTACATCAGACTTTGCATCTAGAGTTTCGGGAAAGATTAATCCTTTAGGATGCGATTTGAGAGTATATCTAACTATAAGAGAGCGTGATAGTAAATAGCATGAGGAAAGTGATTCTAGTAAGAATTGGATATATGGAATTATTAGATGATTTGGTTATGCTGGATTTAAAGTAATTTGACGTGATTTTAGGGATTGATTAGTTAGCATGATATCGAGTAGTGGTAAATTGTTATACTAAGGAAGTAATAATAGAATTATGAAGAAAATCGAAACTGGTGTTTATATAGAAGCTGAGAATGTTACTAGTTTATGTTAATTTAGTAGTGACAGTTAGACATTTAATGTTATATGGATTTGATGCATGCTTAGCTTATATAATGGACATGTAAGAGATAGGTTTTCGGTTGGAAGAGATACCAGTGCTTAAATAATTTTCAAGAAGTATTTCTTAATGACTTACTAGGTTTGTCACCTCTATGAGAAGTTGATTTCATAATTGAGATATAGTTTAGGGTTTCTCCCATATCCATTACACCTTATAGGATGACATCCGTGGAGTTATAGGAGTTGAAAAAGCACTTGGAGGAGTTATTGAAAAAAGGGTTCATCAAGTATAGTACTTTATCTTGGGGAGCTTCAATTTTGTTTGTGAAGAAGAAAGATGATAGCAGGAGATTGTGTATTTATTACTAGTAGTTAAACCGCCTAAAAGTGAAGGATAAATATCATTTATCTCGAATTGATGATTGCGAGATCAATTGATGGGAGCTCTTCTCAAAATTTAACTTGAAGTCTGAATATTGGTAGTTGTGGATAGTAGAGAAAGATATATGCAAAGCTATCTTTCAAACATGATACGTTCATTATGAATTTTTTTTATGTCATTCAAACTCACAAATCAGTTGCTTTTATGGCATTAATCAATAGAACTTTTCAAGAGTATTTAGATTGATTTTTAATTATGTTCATTGATGATATATTGGTGTATTCCCATATTAGGGAGGAGCATAAAGACCATTTAAGAATAGTAATATAGATTTTGAAGGAGACACAATTGTATGTTAAATTAAGTATGAGTTCTGAACTAAGAATGTAGTGTTCTTGTAGCATGTTGCATCTAGAGAGGATGTTAAGCTAGATATTCAAAGATGAAAGCAATTATGTACTGAGAGTCACCTAAAAGTGTGCATAAGTTAGAAGTTTCTTATGACTAGTTGGATGTTATAGGAGATTTATGGAGGATTTTTCCATAATAACTATCTCATTGAAAAAATTATTGAAGAAAGGAGTGTCTTACTAATAGAATGATCGATGTCATGAGAGTTTTAAAGAGTTAAAGAGGAGATTTACATATATTCCTATTTTGGTGCTACCGATAAGTGGTGGAAATTTTGAAATGCTACAGAAGCCTCCAAATTGGGATTATAGTATGCATTGATATGAAACATGAAGGTAATAATTTATACCTCTTGTCAATAAGTTAAACTACCCAACACACGACTTGAAGTTAACAACGATTTTGTATGCATTACAGATCTAGAGACATTGTTTGTATGGAAAGAATTTTTAGATTGTCATATATTATGAGAGTTTAAAATATATTTTAACTTAGAATGAGTTTAATTTGAGGCAAAAATGATGAATAAAGTTGTTAAAATATTATGTTGTACCATTGAATATCATCTAGGAAAGGTACATGTAGTGGCAAATGCCTTAAGTAGAAAGAACTTATGTGTGTTAACCAATTTAAGGGGAGGTAGTGTGACATTATTCGTATAGATGAGTGCTTTAGATGTTAAGTTAAAGGTTGATGATGTAGTTAGGTTTATAGTTTCCTTACATATTTGAATTGATTTAAGTGATTGGATTGGTGAAGCACATATTTAGGGTCTATACTTGTAAAAGATAATATAAAAGATTTAACAAGAAAAGAAGTCTAATTTTTCATTGAGGCTAGATGGAATGATAGTGATAGGGGATCAGGCATAGATGCCAAATATGGATAGTTTACATGAGGAGATAGTAAAAGAGGATTGTACTACATTGTATGCTATGCATCCCAATATAACCAAGATGTATCAAAATTTGAAACTTTATTATTAGTAGTCAACTATAAAAAAGGATATGGCAGACTTTGTGGTTAAATGTTTAACTTGTTGGTAGATTAAAGCTGAGTATCATGCTCTAATAAGTAAATTAAAACCTTTATCAATACCATAATAGAAATGGGAGAGAATTATTAAGGATTTTATGGTGGTTTTACGTAGAACCCCGCATAAACATGATTCATTTTAGGTTATTATAGATAAATTGACCAATTTTGCCTATTTCTTACCAATCTAGCAAACAAATTCATTAGATATGTTAGCTAGATTATATATGGATGTGATAATGAGGATGTATGGAGTTTCAGTGTCCCTAGTTTTAGAATGAGATTCACAATTTACATCTCAATTTTGGACTAGCTTGTAAACAGATATGGGTACTAAATTGAATTTGAGTATAAATTTTTACTCACAAACAGATGGCCAATCTAAGTGCATTATTAAAATCTTGGAGGATATGATGAGGGCATGTGTACTAAATTTTAAAGGAAACTGAGATTTATATTTACCTTTAATGGAGATTGCTTATAATAATAGTTATCACTCTAGTATCAAGATGACACATTTTAAGGCATTATATGGGAGAATGTAAAGATCCAATATGTTAAAATGTTGAGGGTGCTAAGATATTGGAGGGACCAAAATTGATTCAAGATAACATAGAAAAGATTAAAGTGGTAAAGAAGTGTATAAATAGATAGGTAGAAAAGCTATGTAGATCAACATAGGTACAAGATGGATTATGAGGTAGGTGATAAGATATTTTTTAAAGCGCCACCTTGAAGAGGTATATTGCAGTTTGGAAGAAAAGGGAATTTAAGCCTGAGGTAAATTGTAGCATATAAGATTGTTCAACGTGTCAATCCATTAGCCTATCAGATTTACTCAAAATTATCTTAGATACATGATGTTTTTTATGTTTCTATACTAAGATGGTATCAGTTAAATCAAAATTATGTCATACTTAAACTAGAGAATGAAGTAACCACATATTAACTTATAAAGAGGAACCAGAGGAGAATGTGGAGAGAGAAATTAGATGGTTAAAGAGGAGATCCATACCTATGATGTGAGTTTTATAGGGTCATTATTGCTCTCTAAGAGAAACCACATGACAAATGGAAGAGGATGTACAATGTCAAAACTCCCATGTTTTTTAAAATTCAGGAATGTAACTACATTTTGAGGATGAAATTTCTTTTAAGAGGTAAAGAAGTGTAAAGCTTATAAATAAAAAACCTTAAAACCCATCAATTACACCTAGTCCATTAACTCAAAACCTGACTTAAACACAAATAAGCCCAATCTACAATATAAATAGATATTAAGGTTTTCTTTTTGTTTTCTCTTCTTCCTCCTTTCCCCTACCATGTAAGTGTTAACCATACACTCCTTAATCAATTTTTCCTTTGTTTTGTTTCAAAACCTATAAATTTACTTAATCAATTCATCCATTTACTCTTTTAACAGTTTTGTTTGTGATTTATAAGGTAAGTTGTAGTTTTAGATCTCAAAATAGAGAGGAAAGGGAGTTTACAAATTAAAAAAAAAGGACAACTAAGCGAAGAGAAGAAGATGGATGGTGTGATATTCTTTTTGTTGGAGGCAAATGGATCACCAAACACTTAGTTGCTTGCGGCCCCTGTTATTGAAGTTTATC
>JAOXYD010029019.1:0-27892 GCA_028565735.1 Pinacopodium congolense | reverse complement strand
AAGTTTTTTCACTCAACTGATTAACTTTTCAAATGTTAATCACTCAATTGAAAATTTTTAAAACTTGATCACTTAACGGAAAAAATCTAAAAAACTTGATCACTTAATTGACTATTATCCCTTTAACCATTCTTTCTATATAGACTTGGTTCGATGGGACCAAATATGATAGTATGCACCAATTCTAAGTGGTTATGAAGTTCGAGATAGAGATCCCTTCAGATGGTTCTCCCTAGACAGCTTATCATACATATAACCTTCATATCTAATTAGGATGATTTATGGAAAGTAAATCATATACCATCCTTTTCTTAGATAATATCTCCAATCCACCAAAATTCAAGTGGCATATCCTAAGATGCCATAACCATGGTCATTCGTTTGTAATAACCTTAAAGCACTTAAGATTATCTTTATTGATTTTCAGTATAGACATTTTGCTCTTCAACATAGACTTTTTTTCTATCAAGCTCCCTTTTCCATTTTTCATAATCAGTTCACTCTTACTCATTTCTATCTCATATCCTTTCTCCAAAAGCTACCCAATATTCAATATGTTTTTTTTCAAAGCAAGAACATAATAAACATGAGATATAAATTGATGATCTACATTCTTCAATCTAATAAAAAATTTTCCTTTAACCATGATTGTAATTTAGGGGTTGTCTGTGTAAATTTTTTTGTTTTTGTTTTTGTTTCTAGTTTCTGTTTTTTAAAATACAAAAACCAAAAAAATGGAAACAGAAATCTAATCTAAACGAGTCTTTAGTTTCATCACCAAAAGAAATATTACATTTAACAAATTCATCAATACTATAAAATAAGTCTTTATTACCAGTCATATAATTGCTATCTCATGAATCTAGATACCAAGACTCCTGAATCTTTTCTTCACCCCCATTATAAGTCAATAACAAATCAGATCTTTCATTATCTTTTTTTTCCTCAATATAATTTTATTTTTCCTCCTTAATTAAATTCCATTTACAATTTGTAACATAGTGACCAAGTCTTTCATAAATGTAACATTGTATATTGGATCTTCGATCATTTCCTTATTGAAATGATTTGCCTCTACTACTTCTTCTTGAATTTTGTAGTTGAAAATATAACTCTTCATTGTTATTAGAATTATTTCTACCTCCTTTGCTTCTTCCATAACTTCCATGAGTCCAACATTATCCATGACTTCTTGCTCTTCCTTGATCTTTATTACATCTTTGTTATTGCATTTTTTCATTCAAATTTAATTTTGCCTGCATCACTTAGGCAACTAGTTCTTTTTTCTTCAACATTTCTTTACGAGCTTGTAACAAACCCAAAATTTGATTTATAAATATCGAATCTAAGTCTTTGACCCTTTTAACGGCAATGACAATGTAATCATATTTTAAAATTAATGGCCGAAAATGTTTTCCAATCGCTCTAACAACTTCCATCATTTTTATATATCTCTTTAATTGATTAATAATAGCCAATACTCTACTAAAATACTCATCTATAGATTCTGAATCCTTCATCTTGAGGTTTTTATATTCACAAGTCAAAGTTTATAAATGTACCTTAATTACTTTATCCTTCCCTTTAACTAATTCTGTAAAATCTCCCTTGCTTCTATTGTCATAGTCGTAGTAAACAACTTTTTGAACATGGACTTATCCAAGCATATATATAAATAAAGTAAGTTCCTATTGATCCTTCTGTCTAACTTTTTGTAACATTTTATTTTGCGCAACCATCATTGTTTCCTCGTGTTTCGGCGCTTCACATCCAATCTTTACAATTTTCCATATATCTTGTAATCTTAGAAAATCCTTTACTTTGATATACCAATTGTCATATTTCTCTTTGATAAGTTGTGAAAATTGAAAAGCAACATTTCATTCATCATAGTTTTTCTTCATTGTGCAACAACTTCCAAAAACGACGCTTCCTGAGTTTCTGGTTGTTCTGGGTTAGTGGTTAAATGATCATAACTTACTTCTTTTTTGCTAGAGGTTTTGGGTGTCAATCCCTACATACCAAAATAGCAATTTCTTCAAGCTCAACTCTTTGTACATTTTACCTTTTCTTCTTTTTTAGCCAAATGATTAAATTGATTCTTTCCAAATAAGTGGATATGGGTTCAATTTATAGTAGCAAACTAAAACAAATAAATATCCAATCTTCTTCTTTCATTAGGAGACTAATCTTCTCTTTTATCTTCAATGTCTCCTTTGTTTCTTGTTTTAACAACAATTTCTCCACCCCACGTCCTTATCTCTCCTTCTATCGAAAATCCTCTTCTCACCAAGAACGTCTTTACATATTAGAGTCTCTTCTTCTTGTTTGACTTTTTCTATTGTTTTGATTTTCTTCTATACATCTCTATGTGTAGTTGGTTTAGTTTTTGCATGAAAGATGTTTAATGAAAAGCTTTAAGATGTGATTTGAGATAAATAGAAGATGGGTGATAAAGGCTTAACATAGTATATGTAAGAAGGAAGATGGGAATCTAAATTGCACACAATATGTTTCATATATTGTCACAAAGAAATATAAGGCTGTAAAGGTTGGAAACAGGCTTTGATACTACTATACTAGATAGCAAAAACAAAAACACAATGATACAGGAGAGACAAAATAGATAGGATACGAAGATTAAAATAATCTATATTATTGAATAAATTGATGTCACCTAAACTAAAAATTTATGCCCATCTATATAAGCTTACAATTTAATCTTTAATAATCTAAACTTTCTAATAGTTGATATAAATTGAAACTCTAACTAATAATTCTAATTAGAACTTTAAATTCTATATTTATCTAATAACTATAGTTTAAATACAAGTTTATTTCTAACAGTTTCATCTTACATTGATTTATAAGGTCTAGGGGATCCTTTCTACATCTATTCACATGTTAAAAGACAAATACTATATGATAAAATAGAATGTATAATTTTAGTTATTGGAGCTAGTGGGGGCACTTGGTTTGATGCCTAATAGAAAGTAGTCTCTTACTCAATACTTTTAACATTATATCAATATTCGTATAGAATTTAGTTTTGGTACGGTAGAGTATTAGAACCAATTAATATCAATACCAATTAATATCAAGTATTCTTTTGAATAGTTTTTTTAAATTAAAAATAATTTATAGATTTTACAAAATTTACAAAATAATCTTTTAATATAGTATTAAATAATTTTTATAAATTAAATAAAAATAAAGTGAATTTTTTTATTAAAGTCAATAAAATTTGTTATTTTTTTAATATTATTTTATTATTTGTTATTCTTCTCTCTATGGACCCCTCTCCTCCTTATTATCCATTAAAGTTTTTGCCTATATATATATATATATATATATAACAGTTGAGCCTCATCTCCCTTTCTTTCTCTCCCTCTCTCCCTAGTCTTATACCCTTTCTCTATTTCTCACCTAACCCTCATGATGCTTTCAAAAATCCGATAAAAGATGGATCCCTTCACAAATATTTGTTAAAAATCATGAGATGTAAGAGACAGGGGTAACAACGAAGATGTAGATGCTACTGTAGGGAGAAGGGGAGGGGAAGTTGGATTGGCAGTAGGGAAGGGGGGGAATCGAAGAGGACGCTTCTAAAACACAAACAGACAACAGATAGGTGTGGGGAACTTTTTTTTCACTTTAGTCTTAGTACGTGAAAAAAAAAATGAAATAAACTAGAAGCCAACACTTGAGTGGCCATGGAGTTTTCTAGCCTTCTCACAAAAAATTAAAGTTTTTTTTGGTAATTTTCTAAATAAATTAGGGATCAAAATTTAAATGCACTAAGGGTAATTTTCCATGGGTTCATGATCTGCTTTTTCTATTTTTAAGTGTTCTTTGTTGGATTTAGAACTACTAATGTTGTCTTGTACTTAGAAATTACCTCTTTATGGTAGTTTAAATGTTCTGATGCGTGGGTTAGAGTTCCATTCATAGATACAAGCTCACAATAGTGAAAGTAGAAGAAGCCGATGATTTA
This sequence comes from Pinacopodium congolense, assembly GCA_028565735.1. Taxonomy (NCBI): domain Eukaryota; kingdom Viridiplantae; phylum Streptophyta; class Magnoliopsida; order Malpighiales; family Erythroxylaceae; genus Pinacopodium; species Pinacopodium congolense. The sequence goes on along the minus strand of JAOXYD010029019.1, from coordinate 23,898 downwards.
AAAATTGGTATACAGTCATGCTGCAACCTAAAATTGATATAAACTGGGTAAAAACTGTAATGGGCTGAAATACAGATCTTTACCGACAATACCAACCGGTTTTGGGCCAATAATACCAATTCAAAGGCAGGGCTAATATATAAATATCCAAAAGTTTGGGAACAGATTAGAAGTTTCAAAATTTTATAACATTGATCAACTGATGCACTTCAAAATAATTTAAAATAAAATTTATGATTGATTGACTAACAGGATGAAGCATGATTAACATTATTATTGTTGTTGTTGTTGTTGTTGTTGTTGCATTAATTCATATATTCATATTTATTTGAGAAATAGATAAAAATTAGTATTAATATGAATCAAGAAAATAGTTGTTTATGGTATATTGTTATTATTTCATGATTTTTTAATGTATTGATATTAAATTATGATGGCTTGATGATTGTTTTTTGTTTATATTAATTTATGTTGTAATTTATTTGAGAAATATGTGAAAAATGATATTAATAAATATAAAAATTGTACAAAATTGTATTATATTTATTGTATTGATTGAAGATTTGAAGCATGTTGAAATTATATTTACATGGGATACATAATATATATACATACTATTTTATATATTTTACAAAATTGAAAGACCATTTTATAAATTTAAAATTTTTTTCAACTAGTACGATACTATTTCAAGATGAAAACTGGTACTAGTATAGTACTGGTATTTCAAATATTGGAAGAAGCCCTAAACGTAATGTACTATATTATACCGATACTAGTATTTCATATATTGAAAGAAGCCCTAAATGTAATGTGTTGTACTATACTGGTACCGATATTTCGAATATTGGAAGAAGCCTTAAACATAATGTGTTGTACTACTCACGGAGGAGGGATATGTTTCAATATTTAAAACTCAAATACGGATTATAATATTTTTCAAGAAGTTCTAAACAACCCTTAATGTCATTTATGATACCACATTTCATCTTAATATCTTTTAAATAATATTAATAATATCATAACATTTAATAAGCATAACCTACTGCGGCCGGCCCTCTCAAGCCCCATATTTTTTACCATATGTATGTTGGCAACACCAATCCACAAAATTTTTTTGGATTAAAAATTTTAATTAAACAGTAATAATAAATTATAGTATAAAGTGTAATATGAAATATATAAGTGAATTTTTTAAGAGGGATATTAATGTTAATTGATGATTTTTTAATACTAAAAAGTTTTTAAAGGGACCCTTATTAATTGAACCACTTTTAGAGAATTGACTAATACTCATTTCAATATAGGTCTTATACATAGTTTAGTAGAAGCTATCCATCTTAAGTTATTATTATTATAAAGTTTGCAACTTTGAGAATATGATACCGAGACAAAATTTCTACGTTTTGAAAACAAAATTTATAAACAATTTTTTTACATTGAATAATTAATATAATCTATTGATTAATAATGTGTTTTTAAGGTGTCTAAGAATGTTATGACCTAAAAATTTAAGTTTATTTCATATTTGATTATTATTTTTTATCATAAATCTTAACCAAACATATTTTTATTTTTCATTTTTTTGTTACAAATGTCAACCAAATATATTTTCATTTTTCTTTATAAGAAAAACATAAACATAAATATAAGAAACATAAATATAAAATAACAACAAAAAAACAGAAGTGATACCAAACAGCTCCTAAACTTGTAGATATTCAAGACCAATTGAACAAGAATTAGATACAATCATAGAGGAGCATAGAGAAAGATTGAAGACTACAGGAAAAGGTGGTGGTACATCAGGAGATGACGATCTTCTCGATGTCCTTTTAAGGCTTTAGGAGACTGGCAACCTTCACTGTCCTATCACTAGAAACAGCTTAAAAGCCGTCATTTTGGTTAGTTTCTTTTCCTTTTTTCACTCCGTAAAATTTATGAATTTCACATTTCATCTATGGCATACATCAGAAATCATAAATAAGTACAAGACTCAACCAAGTAAATTTCTTTGTGCATGATATGTTTATTGGAGGAACTAATATTTCCTCACTAATAAAAGAATGGGCTATGGCTGAAATGATAAAGAACCCTCGAGTGTTGAAGAAAGCTCAAGCTGAAGTAAGACAATCCTTCAGAAGAAAGAAACAATCACACATGCAAATGGTCAAGAATTGAATTATCTAAATGCATTGATAAAAGAAACACCAAGGCTGCACCCACCACTACCATTGGTGCTTCTAATAGAGAGTAAAGAAACTTGTATGGTTAATGGGTACAAAATACCTACCAAAACCAAAGTCATTACCAATGCATTAGCACTTAAGACTTGGGAGAGACCCCAAGCATTGATCTGATGCAGAGAGGCTTATACCAAAGAGATTAAAGATGGTTAATTGGAATTCAAAGGATAAAACTTTTGAGCAAAAAATTCACTTTACTCCTCAAATTTCGGAAATAGTTCAATTTGTCCTCTAACATTTTAAAAGGTACCACGTTACCCCATAACTTTTGTCAAATTGTTCAACTTAGCCCCTATTGTTTTAAGAGGAATTATTTTATCCCTTAATGTTTGCAAAATGGTACATATTACCCCCTGAAACTTTACTAAGTTGACTTTTCGTTAATCAATTATTAATTATACACACCTGATATGCTGACATGGCAATGCAGGATCCAAATATAATGTTTATGTGGATTTTAAAAAAATTATTTTAATGTTTTGTTATTTCAACTTCGGATTGGGTCATAAATTTTTTTAAATCCATGACAGTATTATATTTGAATCTCACATCAATATGTCAGCATACCACATGTGTGTAATTAATAGTTGACTGATAGAAAAGTCAATTTAGTACAGATTCAAGGGACAATTTGTACCATTTTACAAATAATAGGGAATAAAGTAGGATCCCTTAAAACGTTAGGGGACAAATTAAATCATTTCTAAAATGTTGAGGGGGAAAGTGAACCTTTTTCCAAACTTTTGAGTTTATACCGTTTAGATATGTCCATTGACATGGCTGACATATATCTCATGTCTATTGGAAAAGACCGAATAGATTGGGGGTTCATCAATACCTTCTCGATGAGAGAAAGTTGGAATAATCATCAAAATAGGTCTAGAAGATTTAGGTAGATCTGGATGCTCTTCTCCATATCTATTGAAGATAGACTTAACAGTACCATCTTTCAATTTTTGTATGATTGGAGGAGTGATAGTATGGATTGAGCAATGGTAAGAAATACAGAATTTCTTCTTGTTGTCTATGATCCGTTCTACTAGTAGTAGCTCAGCCAGTTGTCTAGGTGGTAACTATCATGGGATCTGAAGAATGTTGGTTTCATTTTAAGATGTATCTGCTACCATATACAAGGCATTACGAGTAGATTTAGAAAAGTTAAAATCTAGAGAATGATTATGTACTTTGTAGATGATCTGATGTTGTAATGTGGCCATGATAGCAGTAAGATCTTACTTAGCTCCAACTATTCGAATCTGGACTTTTAATTTGGTAGGCAAAGTGGGATCGTGGAGCTTAATATTGAAATCTAGAGCGATAGTCATTATAACACTCCCATTATTAAGAGTAGTTAAGAGAGTACCAATCAGAGCATTTTGGTACTGTATATAGACCATATCAAGCAAAGATATCTCAATTGTTATCATAATACCTTTCCTTCTATGTAAGGTTAAAACCATGCAAATGGAACCAACATGGAGATGTGTGTAACCTAGTTCTCACTATAAAGCAATCAGTTCAAAAGGAAATTTTAGGGTGACATACTGCTTTGTAGAAGTGGATTTTATCCACATTGATCCAACCTAGAGCCTTGAATCAATTCTTTGGGATAAGGTCTACGAGTGGAGATTAAGGAGCGAACACTCATTGTGATAGATCCATTACAGAGGTATAGGCTATAAGGACTTAATAACGGAAGCTGAGTATCACTTATTTTTGTATCATCGCGTAAATGGATTATTTCAACCAAATTTTCTACTTTATAAGACAGAGTGCATTTTATATTTTTAGAAGTGGTCCTAATAAAAGTGCTAAAGAAAAATGTAAAGTATTTACTGATGAGGTTTAAGTTTTACTCATGGTAACTGGGGTTTTCTCCCTACTTACTCTTATCAATAATAACTTTATCACTTTCACAAGAGAAACTTTAGGCTTTGATACTACTAGGATACCCCTGAGGGTTACGGGGTACCTCAAATAGATTTCAAAAACTAAAATTAAGATCGATCTTTGGTTTGATTTGAGAACTTCCAAGATAAACACATATTGTTATAGATAAGATCCCATGTATGCTATCCAAGACACAAGCCCTTCTCTCTATGGGTGTAAACTCTCAAGGTCTACCTATTGGGGATTTTCAACTACCAATCTACCCCGTATCAACTTAAGTTTAAATAAGATCATTAAGTCTGGTACTTTCTGATGCACATGATCCTCATGTAGAGGCAAGTGTAAAGCATACTCGTATCTCTATGTGATAGAAGTAAACTTATTGAAAATTCAATTTTTTAGGAGAGAGAAAGAGTTTTTAAAGAGAAGCCATAAAAGAAACTAGCAATGTTATTATTTGAACTTCAGCCTCAACTTTAGCTTTAGCGTTTTCTTCTGCTTCTGTCCCTTTACAAAAAAGGAGAGCCTTTGCTTTTATAGGCAAAGGAACACATAAGATACAAAGACCTTATCAATAAGATCAATGTCATATCGCTACTATTTAAAGAGATAAGATCAAAGACTTATCTCCTTATCCTAAAGAGATAAGAATAATGTCTTATCAAGTTATTCTAAAAGGATAAGAACAAAGACTTATCAACAGGGACCCATAACTTTTACATAAAGACAAATAACGTAAAAACAAACAAAATTTATTATATGGACTCATAAAGGAATCTAATGATTCCATTATTTTCTAATGGGCTCTTAGCATGATTGCATGTTGGAGGGAGATGCACTGAAACTGGAACTGTCACTATCTTTTCCTCTCTTTTTATTGGAAGTTGCCTCGTCAGCTTTTAACTTTCTCAAAAAGTCTTCAAATGTTGACTCGTCAATGATAGGAGGATCGTCATCTGGATCTTGGGCATCCAGGATGATAGATAGAGCAGAGTCGGCTATGCTTGTTATGTTTAAGCCCAACTAAAGATCCATCATATGACTTTATGGAATCTCAGTTGGGTTGTACTGTAATCCTTCCGGTATAGAAGGCTTGGAATGGACCTCGGTTTTAGACTACCAGAATCGAAAGCAGTGACATCTTCCTCAGGATCTGGAATTTTAAATCCTAGCATTTGAGGCTCATTAGGAACAAATTCTCCTGGATAAGGTCTAATAGAAGTAGTTACTGCTGGTGGTGCATACTTAGGAAAATGGTTTAAGTTATCTAGAAATTTGCTGAGACTTTTAAGAACATATTCTTTTTATTGCGGTCACTAAACCAAAGTATGCCAAAAGTGTACCTAACCATCTGAGTAAGTATAGATGGATCCATCGTACTCCTTGTTGTAAGGCCGATGGAGAATAAATAAGCACTAAGTATTTTGTTTTTCCATCGGAATCTCCCAAAATAGAAGATTTTGGATTAGTTGAGAGAACTGAGATCTCCATTGCACCAGTGATTAGTACCACTTAAGAAAAGTCCACAAAAGGGATTTCTCATTTTCACTATCACACAAATGATGGTAGATGTGCAAAGGATGGATATAAATGGCACAGGTATATAGGGTAAAGAGTGTCCAAAGATACCACATGGTATGTTTAGTTATTGGACCATTAAAGAAGAACACCGTATGATATGATGTTTATAGGTTAAAGAGGGATGAAGTGCAATGGGTTGGTGCTCGTTGAAGGAAATGGTATAGGTAGTAGAACATGCTTATTTTGGAAAGACAAAAAATTTCAACAATGGTAATAGGACTTCTACTAATTGGAGGAAAGAATTTTTTTACCTTAACAGTGAGGGAATGGTTAGCCATAGAAAGGATGGGACAAATATGCTTCTATGGTTATGAGAGGATGGAGTAGTGTCCCCTGGGATGTTGATCTCCAAATTTATAATGGAAGAACTAATTCTTCCATCTGAGTCGTTGACTATCTGGCATAATTATTTTACTGTGGTCTTTCTTTTCTGCCAAAATCTCTTTACAGATTGCCTAGTAGTGCTTCTCTGAATCTTTAAGTTGTCTACTAGTATGTCTATAGTAGAACCACACAGCTTTTTAGAAGTCTTTACTTGCATCAGTCTACAAGATTCCTTTTTCTTTATTAGAAATCTTCAGTAGAAATGGATGCTGACTAACTTGTTTTAGTTTATTAAGATCCCATGGTGATAGATTCTTCTTGAGTAATTTAAACAAGTAGTTGGTGGAACCAAACATAGCAGGGATAAAATCCATAATATAATTGACAATCCCCAAAAACTGTTGGATTTGCCTAACATTAAGATACATATTTGGGAAGTTTAATAATTTACCAGCTATACTCAGGCCGGACTGGTAGAGTCCATCCTTGATACCAGATTGATATAGTCCATCTTGAAACTTCATACCCAGAATCTCTATATGGGTTAATTCGATTTGACTTTTACGGGCCGAAAGAATGATCCTATATTTTCTAATAAGATTTAAGAATTGTTGTAACAAGGCCCCGATGTTCTTTCTAGGTTTGTGAGTATAGAAAAATATCATAAATTTAGATCAAGACACTTTGTAAGATGGGCTCATAAATCTTAGTTATGGCCTTCTAAAATAGTGATGGTATAACCTTTAACTTAAATGGCATGACTGTTCATTGATACTGAGCATTAGGAATGCAGAGTGCAATTCTAGGCCGATTTATTGGGTCTACTTCCAATTGCTAGAATCTAGTTTTCAAATCAAATTTAAAAAATATTTTGGTCTCCTTGAGAAATATAATTTGCGTGTTCATCTTAGGCAGAGGAAACTTATCATCTTTTAAGAAAGTATTCAGAGGTTTATAATTAATGACTAACATCTTCTTTCATCTCTTTTGTTCTGCCCGCTTATTTACATAGAAAGCTTGGTACGCCAAATCTGACTTGGTTGGTTCGATCAGTTCTTAATTTAAAAGAATAGTCCATTTTTCTTGTGCTATCTTTAAGTCTTCTAGATTAATTACTGGGTGAGTTATCTTGGTGGGATTAATATCTTCATTCTTCTTGAAAGGTTTTATATAGAAGTCTGAATTCTTTCATAAAGGATGAGGATAGTTAAACTGGTCATGACTCTCTAGACAATAGTATAAAATTTGTTCTTTGATTTCTTCATATCCAGAGGGAACATCTTGTAATTCGAAGATGCAACGATCTTCTATATAGAGTCAAAAATCCTGCTTGTAACGAATACCTTAGGATAGGATTTATAACTTCTCAGCTTGGCAATAAACATCCATTCCAATAAGGATGTTAGGATTAGGAAAGTTGCTACCTAAAACTTTTTTTCTAGACAATTCAATTTGGAAAGAACTTGATCCTAATCATTTGTTTTGTAATGAGATTAATCTTGAATGAGTTACCGTCAACTGCAGTGAAGTATTCTTCATAAGTTTTCCATTCTTCCGTAGGAAGGATATGTCTTCATGACACTCCTGCAAGATCCTATATCCATATAACCAACTGCTGAAATTGGTTTGTGGTACTTTTCAAGGAGTATCTAAAGTTTGACATACGATCACGTTACAGCTATCTTCCTTGGTTCGAACTTCAGATAGGACTATTTTACCATGTAGTGAGGCTCTTTCTCTTATTCATCAAGAGAAGAGACTTCATCATTAAAAGGATTATAAGCAGGTAATGTAAACATCATTTCCTCATCTTCACTAAACTGTTCTTCAAAGAGGGAATCAACATCTTCATCATCCTGTATAGGCATCATTGCTTTAATAGATTGCAAGACCTTTATGTCTTTCTTGGTTTGTTTACATCATTTTCTTAGGTTATCACCTGGTTGCCCACATAGATAACACTTATATGATTTTCTTGTCCTCGGAGCTAGTTGTTTAAAAAATCTTATCTTCCTTTTCTTTCTTTTGTAGAGACTTTCAATGGAATGCTTCTTAAAGTGATCTTTTTTCTTTATACAACAATGACACTTCTCGTTGTGTTTAAACTTGATCTTTGGATAGGGCTTCTTGCAAGTTTACATAAGCTGAGGTCCTCCTTTTATCATAACCTTGAAAAAAAAATTTGTTCGCATAATTTGTCTCGTGTGACCAAGGTTAATTGGTAGATTTCTCCAAGAGAGATTTCTGATATATCTCTATAAAGAGCACTAATCCTGCATTGTAACTCTGGTTGTAATTCATCAGATAGTGAGGAAATGAATATGTACGTGAGATTTACTTCATTAAAGCCGTTGAGGATATAATATCTTTCAAATATCCTTTGAAATTTCTTCTGTAAATCTTTTTGATTCATGGAACATCAGTTCATTTCAAAGCATTCACGGCTATTCTGTCGGTCAGTCAGTTGAAAATCTCTGATGAATTCTTTGTGAATTGTTCTTGAAAAGGAACCATAATTGGAAACTTAAACAGCTTGTAGGCACTTATATTCATCTAAGCTTTGAAACTATTCTCTCAAGTTTCCAGTCATTCATGAGACAAATTCTGTTAGGATTTCTCTTAGAGAAATGTCTAGCCTTGCCATTTGAAGGTCGATCCAAGCACTAAATTTATGTTATTGATCTTGCCATTTTATAGGTGGAATATCATCAAAAGTAAACTACAGTCCTGAGAAAGGATGACTAGAAGGAGTTGCTTGTGGCCTAACTGATTCGGTCATTTATTCAGCATCTTCAACTTTTGGTTCGATATCTGTGTCTTGTGGTATAGTCATCATCAATTAGGAGATCTCAGTGAGATTTGCAAATAGTTCAGAACTTTCATAGTTTTCTATGAAGGAATCATAGTCATGACTTTCAAAACTCTCAGACTCTTGACTATCAGAGTTATCTTTGATTGGTTGAAGAGGTGCGATGAACTCATGGGTTGCAATAGGTTCTTTCTTCTTTTCCATATCATGGAAAGGTTTAGACTTTGGTGGAGATGCTAGTGGTGTTTTAATCTATAGAGGCTTTTGAGTGACATTGGCATATGAGGTTGAAGGAACATCATATGAAGGCAAAGTAACATCTTTTGATTTTTGAGTTTGTATGTAGGGTTTTATGATTGTTGGAGGAGAAGCCTTTCTGAAAAAAGCGTACGAAATTTTGAAGACTTTGTTGTAGTCAGTAGCTAAATAATATGTTGGAGTATTATGAATGGGTTGTTTAACGGGGAATGTAGAAGGATATGGCTCATATATAGCTCTGGAATGTTTTTTATCAATGTCTGATTCAATTATCTTGATCTCTTCTTTGACCTTCTGTAATTCTCTTTCCTTTTTTGAAAATCAAGCCCCATAATATTATTGGTCAACATACCTTCTTATATCATAATCAAGTTGAGCAGCTTGCTTGAGTAACTTTTGATGTAGCTCTTGTACTTGTTAGGATATAAAATTGACTCTAGAATTTAAGTCTTGTGTCCACTGAGATAAATCATCAAATTTTGAATTGATCCTTTGAAGAACATAGTATTGAGAAACTACATTTTCGGTTTACTAGTTCAGCACTTCTTCTGCATGAGAAAGAGGAAATGGATGTCTATGAGGAGCGACACCTATTGATCTGGAATAAGGATGAGCAGAGACATCATTTGCCTTGTTTGTCCAAGCTTCTAATGCTAGAAAATCTTCTTCGTATGATCTCATCATCAAGTAAGGTACTGGTGCTGAGACTTTCTGAGGAATCGTCGAGATCACTAGTATAGAACATTTTGATTGGATCCATTGTTACTTTCCAACTGCTTTTAATAGTGCAAATAGATCCTTTGGCCTGGGATTAGGATTCTTAAAGACCAATCTAACATCTCAAATTGGGATCATTCTCATCTGGTTTGGATCAAATCTTCTTCTGAGGTTGGCACCTTTTCTTCTTGGACTTATTTTTAGGAATATAGTCATCATCATCATCCTTACTGCTAGAATATCCATCCATCCAACAATTACAATCTGAATCACACATGTAAGGATATACACCCCATATGAAATGTCCATTGACATGACTGACATACATCTCATATCTAATGGGAAAAACAGAATGGATTGGGGGTCGATCTATACCTTCTCGGTGAGAGAAATTTGGAATAATCATCAGAATAGGTTCAGAATATTTAGGTGGATCTTGGTACTCTTATCCAAGCCTATTGAATATAGACTTAACAGTACCATTTTTCAATTTCTGTATGATTAGAGGAGTGGTATTAGAGATTAAGCGATGGTGAGAAGTATGAAATTTCTTTTCGTAGTCTATGATCCATTCTACTGGTAGTAGTTCAACTATATACAAGTTGAGATCTGCTACCATATACAAGGCATCACGAATATAATTAGGAAAGTTCAAATATAGATCATGATTCTGCACTCTGTAGATGATCTGATGGTATAATGTGGCCATAATAATAGTAGGATCTTACTTAGCTCCAACGATTTGAATCTAGACTTTTAATCTGGTAGGTAAAGTGGGATCGTCGAGTATACCCGTATCTTTGTGTGATAGAAGTAAACTTATTAAAAATTCAAGTTCAGGAGAGAGAAAGAGTTTTTATAGAGAATACATAGAAGAAAAATAAAATGTTATTGATTGAACTTCAGCTTCAATTCCCCTACAATGGAAGAGAGCCTTTGCTTTTATAAGCAAAGGAACACATAAAAGACAAAGACCTTATGAATAAGATCAATGCCATATCACTATATACAAAGGATAAGATTAATGTCTTATCAATACTATTGAAAGAGATAAGATCAAAGTCTTATCATCCTATCCTCAAGAGATAAAAACAATATCTTATCAAGTTATTCTAAAAGAATAAGAATAAAGTCTTATCAACAGGGACCCACAACTTTTACATAAATACAATCAACATTTATTATATAAAACCATAAAGGAATCTAATGATTCCATTATTTTTTAATGGGCTCTTGCCATGACTGTATGTTGAAGGGAGATACACCAGAACTGGAACTATCATTGTCTTTTTGTATCTTCATACTGGGAGTTGCCTTGTCAACTTTTAACTTTCTCAAAAAGTCTTCAAGTGCTGAGTCGTCAATAATATGAGTATCTTCATCTAGATCTTGGGCATCCTAGAAGATAGATAAAGTAGAGTGAGCTGGGCCTGCTGTGTTTGAGCCCAACTGAAGATCCATTATAGGACTTTCTGGAATCTCAATTGGGTTGTGCTGTAATCCTTCTGGTATAGAAGGCCTTGGAATAAGCCTTGGTTCTAGATTACGAGACTCGAATAACATCTTCCTCAGGGTATGGAATTTCAAATCTTGGCATCTAAGTCTCATTAGGGATGAATTATCCTAGGTAAGGTCCAATAGAGTAGTGACTGCTGGTGGTACATACTTAGGAAAATGGTTTAAGTTATTCATAAAGTATCTGAAACTTTTAAAGACATATTCCTTGTATTGCGGCCACTGAACCAAAGTATGCAAAAAATGTGCCTAGTCATCTGAGTTGATGGATCCATTGTGCTCCTTGTTGTAAAGCCGGTGGAGAATAAATAATCACTGTGTATTTTTTTTTTCCATTAGAGTCTCATAAAGTCAGAGATTTTGGATCACCTGAGAGAACTGAGATATCCGTTGCACCAGTGGTTGGTACCATTCAAGAAAAGTCCACATAAGGGATTTCTCATTTTCTCTATCACACAAATGCTGGTAGATACTCAAAGGATCGATATAAATGGCATAGGCATATAGGGTATAGAGTGCCCAGAGATACCACATGGTATGTTTAGTTATTGGACCATTAAAGAATAACACTATATGATATGGTGTTTACAAGTTAAAGAGGAACGAAGTGCAATGGGTTAGTGCTTGTTGAAGATAGTGGTATAGGTAGTAGAATAGGCTTATTTTGGCAAGACAAGAAATTTCACCAATGGTAGTAGGACTTCTACCAATGAAAGGAAAGAACTTCTTTACTTTAGCGTGTGAGGGAATGGATAGCCTTAGAAAGGATGGGACGAATGTGCTTCTATGGTTATAAGAGGATGGAGTAGTGTCCCTTGGGATGTTGATCTCCAATTTTATAACGGAAGAACCAATTCTTCTATCTGAATAGTTGGTTATCTGGCATAATCATTTTACTGTAGTCTTTCTTTTCTGCCAAAATCTCTTTGCAAATTGCCTAGTAGTGTTTTTTTTAATCTTGAAGCTGTCTACTAGTATGTCTACAGTGGAACCATACAGCTTTTCAAAAGTCTTTACTTGCATCAATCTATAAGATTCTTTTTTCTTTATCAAGAATCTTCAGTGGAAGTAATTTGGACAAGTTACTAGTGGAACCAGATACATGAGGGATAAAATCTCTAATATAATTGATAATCCCTATAAACTGTTAAATATGCTTAACAGTAAGATACGCATCTAGGAAGTTTAATAATTTACCAGCTATACTTGGGTTAGGATGGTAAAGTCCATCCTTGATACCAAACTGGTAGAGTCCATCCTGAAACCTTATGCTCAGAAATTCTAACTGGGTTAATCCAGTTTGACTTTTATATGTCGAAAGCATGATCACATACTTTCCTGTAAGATCTAAAAACTATTGTAAAAGGGCCTGATATTGTTTCTGGGTTTGAGAGTATAGTAAGATAACGTCAATGTAGATCAAGGCACTTTGTAAGATGGGCTCGCAAATCATAGTTATGGCCTTGTGAAATAGTAATGGTGCAACCTCTAACCATAATGGCATGGTTGTCCATTGATACTGGACATTAGGAATGTAGAATACCGTCTTAGCTTATCTATTGGGTCTACTCCCAATTTCCAGAAATAGCACTTGCGTATTAATCTTAGGCAGAGGAAACTTATCATGTTGTTAGAAAGTATTCAGAGGTTTATAATCAATGACTAACCTCTTCTTTCCTCTCTTTTGTTCTACCAGCTTGTTTACATAGAAAGCTTGGCATGCCCAATCTGACTTGGTTGGTTCAATCAGTCCTTACTTTAAAAGAATAGCACATTCTTCTTATGTCATCCTTAAGTCTTTAGGATTCATTCTCAGATGAGTTGCCTTGATAGAATTATTGTCCTCATTCTTTTTTAAAGGAAATTGGATGTAGAAGTTTGAATTCTTCCATAAAGGATAAGGATAGTTGAACTGATCATAACTTTCGAGACAATAGTGTAAAATTTGTTCTATGATATCTTTATATCCAGAGGGAATATCTTGTAATTTAAAGATGTTACAATCTTCGGTATAGAGTTGAAAATCCTGCTTATAGCGAATACTTTGGGGTAGGATTTGTAACTTCTCAGCTTGGAATAAACATCCATTCCAATAAGGATGTCAGGACCAGGAAGGTTACTGTCTAGAACTTTTGTCCAGATAATGAAATTTAGAAAGAACTTAATCTTAATCCTTCATTTTATAATGAGATCAATCTTGAATGATTTGCCATCAGCTGCAGTGAAGTATTCTTTCATAAGGTTGCCATTCTTCCGTAAGAGGGATATGTAGATTCATAACACTCCTACATGATCTTGTATCAATATAACCAATTGCTAAAATTGGTTTGTGATATTTTTCAAGGAGTATCTGAAGTTTGACGTACAGTCGTGTTACAACTGGCTTCCTTGGTTCGATCTTTAGACAAGACTATTTCTCCATATAGAGAGGTTCTTCACCTTCTTCATCAAGAGAAGAGACTTCATCATTAGAAGGATCATAGGCAGGTAATGCAAATAATGCTTCCTTGTCTTCACTGAATTGTTCTTCAAAAAGGGATTCAATATCTTTATCATTCGGTATAGACATCATTGCTTCAATAGACTGCAAGACCTTCATGCATCTCTTGGTTCATGTAAGATGTCTTCTTGCATAATAAACATATTGCCAACATAAATAACACTTATCTGATTTTCTTATCCCTAGAGCTCACCGTTTGAAGAATCTTATCTTCCTTTTCTTTCTTCTGTAAGGACTTTCAAAGGAATGCTTCTTGAAGTGACCTCAGCTCAAATAAGCTTACAAGAAGTGCTATCTAAAGATCAAGTGTAAGGACATCGAAAAGTGTCACTGCCGTGTAGTGAGGAAATGAATGTGTACCTGAGATTTACGTCATTAAAGCCGTTGAGCATATAATATCTTTCAGACATCATTTGAAAATTCTTCTGTAAATCTTTTTGATTCGTGGAGCAACATTTCATTTCAACGTATTCATGACTGTCTGTCGATCAATCAGTTGGAAATCTACGATGAATTCTTTGTGAATTATTCCTAAAAAGGAGCTAGCATCAAGAACTTGAACAACTTGTAGGCACCTGTATTCACCTAAATTTTTGAACCATTCTCTCAGGTTTCTAGTCATTCTTGAGGCAAATTCTGTTAGGATTTCTATGAGAGAAAGATCTAACCTTGTTATTTAAAGGTCAATCTAGGCACTGAATTTATGTAATCGATCTCACTATTTTATAGGTGGAATATCATCAAAAGTAAACTACGGTCTTGAGGAAGGACAACTAACAGGAGCTATTTGTGGCCTAACCGATTCGATCATTAATTCAGCATCTTCAACTTCTGTTTTGATACATGTGTCTTGTGGTCCAACCATCATCAACTGGGAGATCTCAGTGAAGTCTGCAAATTGTTCAAAGCTTTTAGAGTTTTTTGTAAAGAAATCAGAGTCATGACTTTCAGGCTCTCAGACTCTTAACTATCAGAGCTATTTTGGAGAAATCTATTAATTAGCCTTGGTCACACTAGACAAATTGTGTGAACAATACAATTTTTTCAAGGAAATGATAAAAAGAGGACCTCGGCTTAAACAAACTTGCAAGGAGCACTATTTAAAGATCAAGTGTAAAAACATCGAGAAGTGTTACTATTATACAAAGAAAAAAGGTCACTTCAAGAAGCATTCTTTTGAGAGTCCCTACAGAAGAAAGAAAAGGAAGATAAGGTTCTTCAAACGATGAACTCCAGGGACAATAAAATCATATAAGTGTTATCTATGTGGATAACTAGATCATTATGTAAGAAGATTTCCTAAACGAACCAAGAAAGACATGAAGTCTTGTAGTCTATCGAAGCAATGATGCCCATATAGGATGATTAAGATATTGGGTCCCTCTTTGAAGAATATTTTAGTGAAGACGAGGAAATGCTATTTGCATTACCTGCTTATGATCACTCTAATGATGAAGTCTCTTCTCTTGATGAAGAAGATGAAGAACCTCTCTACATGGCGAAACAATCCTGTCTAAAGATCGAACCAAGGAAACCAGCTGTAACGCGACCATACGTCAAACTTCAGATACTCATTGAAAATTATCACAAACCAATTTCAGCAATTAGTTATATGGATACAGGATCTTGCAGGAGTGTCATGAAGCCACATATCCTTCCTATGGAAGAATGGAATCCTTATAAAGAATACTTCACTACAGCTAACAGTAAATCATTTAAGATTGATCTTATTACAAAACCAAGGATTATGATCAAGTTCTTTCCAAATTGAATTGTTTGGACAAAATTTCTGGGTAACAACCTTCATAGTCCTGTTATCTTTATTGGAATGGATGTTTATTACCAAGCTGAGAAGTTACAAATCCTACACCAAGGTATTTGTTACAAGTAGGATTTTTGACTCTATACAGAAGATCGTAACATCTTTGAATTACAAGATGTTCCCTCTGGATATGAAGATATCAGAGAACAAATTTTACACTATTGTCCATAGAGTCATGACTAATTCAACCATCCTCATTCTTTATGGAAGAATTCAGACTTCTATATCAAATTTCCTTTCAAGAAGAGTAAGGACATTAATCCTACCAAGGTAACTCATCCGGGAATGAATTCAGAAGACTTAAAGATGGCATAAGAAGAATGTGCTATTCTCTTAAAGTAAGGACTGATCGAACCAATCAAGTCAGATTGGGCATGCCAAGCTTTCTATGTCAACAAGCGGGTAGAACAAAAGAGAGGAAAGAAGAGGTTAGTCATTGATTATAAATCTCTGAATACTTTCTTACAAGATGATAAGTTTCCTTTACCTAAGATCAACACGCAAGTGCTATTCCTCAAAGAGGCCAAAATATTTTTGAAATTTGATTTGAAAGCAGAATTCTAACAATTGGGAGTAGACCCAATAGAAAGGCTTAAAACTGTATTATGCATTCCTAATTCCTAATATCAATGGACAGTCATGCCATTTGGGTTAAAGGTTGCACGATCATTATTTCAAAAGACCATGACCAAGATTTACGAGCTTATACTACAAAATACCTTAATCCACATTGATGATATCCTACTATACTTTCAAACCCCAAAAGAGCATCAAGCCCTATTATAAAAATTTCAAGATCTTACTGAAAAATACGGGATCATGCTTTCAGCCCATAAAAGTCAGATTAGATTAACCCAGATAGAGTTTTTGGGTATGAAGTTTCAGGGTGGTTTTTATCAGCCTAGCCCGCATATAGCTAGTAAATTATTAAACTTCCCAAATACATATCTTACTATTAACCAATTCCACCATTTTCTGGGGATTTTCAATTATATTAGGGATTATATCCCTTATGTGTCTGATTTCATCAACCGCTTATCCAAATTATTTAAGAAGAATCCATTGTCCTGGGATGCTAATCAACTAAAGCAAGTCAGTCAGCATCCACTCCCGCTGAAGTTTATTACTAATAAAGAAAAGCATCTTGCAGACTAATAGAAGTAAAGGCTTCTAGAAAGTTGTGTGGTTTTACTGTAGATATACTAGTAGACAACTTAAAGACTTAGTGAATCACTACCAGACAATCTGCAAAGAGAGTCTGGTAGAAAAGAGAGACCACAGTAAAATGATTCTGCCAGATAGCCAACTCCTCATATGGATGGATTGGTTCTTCCATTATAAATTGGGATATCAACATCCAAAGAGACACTACTCCATCTTCTTATAATCTCAGAAGCACATTTGTCTCATCCTTTCTATGGCTAACCATTCCCTCACAGTTAAGGTTAAGAAGTTCTTTCCTCCTATTGGTAGAAACCCTACTACTATTGGTGAAATTTCTCTTCTTTCCAAAATAAGCATGTTCTACTACCTGCACCACTTCCTTTAAAAGCACCAAGCTATTACAATTCATCCCTATTTAATCTACAAACATCATATCATACGGTGTTCTTTTTTAATGGTCCAATAACTGAAGATACCATGTGGTATCTCTGGGCTCTCTCAACCTATATGCATGTGCCATTTCTATCCATCCTTTGCATATCTACCAGCATTTGTGTGACAACGAAAATGAGACCTCCCTTTTGTGGGCTTTTCTTAAGTGGTACCAACCACTGGTGCAATGGAGATTTAAACTCTCTCAGGTGATCCAAAATTTCCAACTTTAGGAGACTTCGATGGAGAAGCAAAGTACTCGGTGCTTCTTTATTCTCCATCGACCTTATAACAAAGAGCATAATGGATCCATCTACACTTACTCAGATGGCCAGGTACATTTTTGGCATACTTCGGTTCAGTGGCCGTGTTACAAGGAATATGTTTTTAAAATTCTCAGAGACTTTCTAGATAAATTAAACCATTTCCCTAAGTATGCGCCACCAGTAGTCATTACTTCTGTTGGACCTTACCCAGGATAATTTGTTCTTAATAAGCCTCAGATGCCAGGATTTGAAATTCCAAACCCTGTGGAAGTTGTTATTCGTGTCGAGTCTGGAAGTCCAAAACTGAGGCCCATTCCAAGGCCTTCTACACTATAAGGATTACAGCATAACCCAGATTCCAGACAGTCCTATGATGGATCTTCAGCTGTTTCCAGACTTAGTAGGCCTAACCCACTCTACTCTATCTATATTCCAGGATGCCCAAGATCCAGATGACGACCCTCCTATCATTGACGAGTCAGTAATTGGAGATTTTTTTAATACGGTTAAAGCTTACAAGGTAGGTCCCAACAAGAAGAGACAAAAAGACAATAGCAGTTTCGGTTCCAGTGAATCTCCCTCTAACATGCATCCATGAGACAATAATGGAATCATTAGATTCTTTTATGGTTTCATATAATATTTATGGGTCCCTATTAATAAAACTTTGTTCTTATCCTTTTAGAATAAGTTGATAAGACCTTATTCTTACCGTTTTAGGATAAGATGATAAGACTTTGATCTTATCTCTTTCAATAGTAGTGATAAGACATTGATCTTATCTATAAGGTCTTTGTCTTTTTGTATGATCCTTTGCCTATAAAGCAAAGGCTTTCTTATGTTGTACTCAGGCTGAATTTCAATCAATAACATTATGTGTTTTCTTTATGGCTTCTCTCTAAAACTCTCTCTCTCTCTGTTGAAAGCTTGCATCGTTAATAAGTTTACTTTTGCTACACAGAAGTACGAATATGCTTTACACTTGCCTCTTCCTGAGTATCCTGTGCATCAGAAAGTATCGAACTAATGATCCTATTTGACCTTTTAGTTACACAAGAAAATATCAGTTAGTTAAGGATCCCTAACAAGCACGCCTTGAGAGGTGGCGTCTGAGGGAAGAGCTTGTGTCTCGACCTGTATACTTGGGATCTTAACTACGATAACCCTTGCATATCTTGAGTTCTCAAACTAGACAAGGAATTTGTTAGTTTTTGAAATCTATTTGAGGTTCCCCGTAACCTACATTAGGGTCTCCCGAGTGGGTTAAGAACTATCTAATTTTACCCAATGATAATGACTTGACTAATCCATATACTTCGATATAAACAAATTGAAGTAATTCAATTGCTCTTGTCATAGCTTCTTTTGTAAAACTCTTTCTTAAATACTTTCCAAGTCTACATGCTTCATACAAATGATATGGGTGATTAATATAAGGCATTCTTTTCACCATGTAATTATCTGTCAAAGCTTTAAGTGCGTTAAAATTCAAATGTCCGAATTTCATATGTCAACATCGTGCTTCATCTCTCACATCCACCTTTAAGTCAAAGACAATAATCTTTCATCTGGATTTTATATCCCATTTTAAGAAGTTACCCTAAACTTAAAATATTACTTTTTAACTTAGACACATAGTAGACATTAGTAATTAATCTTCGACTTCTATCTTTTAAAGAAATTATAATCGTATTTTTTCTATAAATTTGAATCTTTGAAGAATTTTCAAAAGAAACATTACCTTTCACCTTTCTATTAATATCTACAATTTTGTCTTTATCTCTACACATATGATTGCTTGCTCCATAATTCAATAACCATGTACTTTCATCCTTTCTCATATCATCTTTAAATGCTAGCAATAAAGTTCTGTTTGTAACCTTCTTTGCTTCGTCCTCTTGATTTTCCTTGGTCCCTATATGAGTGATTGTTTCTATCATCACTACTAGCATTATTATAATGTCCTTTACTTCTTCTTCTATGACTTCATTCTCAAACTTGATCGTGTCCTTGACTGCACTCTCATCCTTTTCCTCTTTGACTACTTTCTCCATTATCATCTTTTAGTGAAACCTTTGCTTTAAGTACTTTCTCTAAAAGTTCATTTTGCTTTCTTTTGATCTTATCCTCATAGGCTTACAAAAAACCTTCTAATTTTTCAAGCGTCAAAGAGTCCATATCTTTAGACTTTTCAATGACACAAACCACATAATCAAACTTTGGGAGTAAGGAACGAAGAATCTTTTCTACCACTTGAATATCTTCAACCATATCTCTATACCTTTTCATTTGATTCATAATAGCTTTCACTTGTAAACAGTAATATGAGATTGATTCAAATTCCTTCATAACTAAAATTCAAATTTACCCCATAATGAATGGAGTCAAACCTTTTTTACCTTGTCAATTCCTTGAAATGGACTTTATAAAATCTTTCATGTTTCATTTCCAGCAGTTACATCGGCTCTCTTCTTAAATATTGAATCATCTAAATATTAATAAATAAGGACAAGGGTCTATTGATTCTTTTTTTTTTCTTTACCAAAACATCCTTCTCATTTTTAGATAAGTAGGCTTCACTTTAAAGTTGTATAAAACCTTTTTCTACAATATCCTAAATAGAGATAAGTACAGCTTTTATTGAAAGACATCATATTTCATAATTTTCTTTTGTGAGATGAAAAAATTGAAATAAGTATATTTTATTATTATTTGCAATTTTTTAAAGAATAAGGCTCTTATACCACTTTACTAAAAGAGAGGAAGATTAGAAATAAGAGACTTATTTAGTAGAAAATGTTATATTTCACTTGAATGATTTTAGTTTAATTATAAAGATATATTTATAAGTATAAAAGATAAACTTTAAAATTTAAGTATATAAACATAAATTAAATAAGCCATACATAAATTATAATTTATATAACCCATGAACATAACTAATTACTTAATAATGAACTTGAACATCTATTTATTTAAGCTTTAACAATTTAATAGTTTTAAAGTGATCTTTAATAATAGGATGCCTTTTATGATCAATCAACTTACCAACATTACAATCTTTCTGAAGATCATGTGGGGAAGCTGATACAACCTTTTCCTCATCCCAATTGTTCCTTACGGCTAAATATTTTTACCACCACGTATTGTTTCGTGGATCCCTCATGGATAATTCTTGGTTATTGCCTATAAATGGTTGATGGGTCATTTGCATAATCTCCAAAGAAGTCATTGTATTTCCTCTTCTGGAAACGAAGAACATGAAGTCTTATAATGCTTTGTTCTTTTCTTTATTACTTCTATTGGTAAGAAGTACTAATGAAGCCAAGTACACGGCTACTATATCCATGTCTTTTATTCTTTCTTTTCTAAATCTGTTTTCTTGTAAATTATAAATACTTGGTCTGTTGTAAAACAATAAATTACCTGAGAATCGATGAACGGAGATGGTAATTGTGGAATGAACCAGTAAAAGCTCTTTTGTTATTGTTCTCCCGTCGATTTAGCAAGTTCTGAACAGTTCTCTTTTTCCATCTCAATTCTTTTCTTGAACAGTTTAGTAACAGTATCAATGCAAGAAAAGACGTAGGAGACTACTGGAGAGGCGTCATGAAAGACCAGCCCATGCCAGAAGCAATCCGAGGCCTTGTTCGTGAGCATCTAAGAGCGTCCAGCTCGCATGACAAAACCAAATGTCACAGCGACACAACTGAAACTTCTCAGCCGAGGCCAAGCAGTCAAGTCAGTAACCTTAATGCCAAGCCAACCAGAGGAGCATCAGTCTTTGAAGATTTAAAGCCAAGGCCTAATATTTCAGTTTATGGTGATGATAAGGAAGAGAAATCCTTTGCTAAAGGCAATGGACCAAGGACGGGCATTTGGTTTTCGGGGGACGATAAAGAAGAGAAGACCTTTGCCAGGGACTTTGAGCCGAGGCCTGATGTCCTCACTTATAACAAAGATGGTGATCTCAAAGCAGAAAAGAAGGCTTATGCCAGTGATTTCGAACCTAGGCCAGATGCTACGGTCTACAATGAGTAACAAGAAGTATCGGTACTGCCATTTTCACAGGGCACCTACTGCCGCTTTTTATCTCATCTCCAGATTGTCTCATAATGTTGTGTTTCATGGTAAGTTAAGCTAGGCTTCTCTGGTTTATAAATTGTAGCTTCTGTGGTTTGTAAATTGTAAGGAATTTTAAATAAAGTGCCCTGTGTTCACAGTTTAAGAAGCTTCTGCTTCATCACTGAGCGGGTGTTTGGCAATTAAGGCGTTGTTTTGTTGTAGTTATATTTTTATATTAAATTATATATATTTTTATAGATTTTTGTGTTATATAATTTTTATATTATATTAATATTTTTTATTTATGTAAATTTTTTTAATTTGTGTTTGAAAAAATCAAAATCAAATTTAAAAACCCAAACGAAAGCCCTTGGATATCCGGCTTTATGTTTCTTTCTTAAAAAATACTGAAATTGATAAAAATAATATAAATTAATAATATATATATATATAATTTGTATTAATTTCTGTATTTAAAAATTAAAATAAAAAAACAGAACACCAAACAGGGCAGTTAGAGGAATGGGCTGCTCATGTTCGCATGTATGGATGATTTTTTCCCTTAATTTCCACCCTGTTTACATAGTTTGATTAATCTGTTGCCCGCATAAAAACAAAAGAAGGTGTCCTTGGTTCACGGTGTAGCAATTATATGGGCTTTACCATCTCCTCCTGGGAAAAAAAAAACCCAGACGTAGTATAACTTTGGGGTAGGCAAACTTCTCTTAAACTTTCTGTCTTTCTCTTCTCTTTACTCTTTTCTTATTGCTTATTATGCAGTTTAGTTATTAGGTTAATTGTTATTAAATTGACATACACATTTGCTTATCATATTAAATTGAATTGGCTTAGGTGGCAAGTTTAATTAGTCAAGAAAATTTTGATAACTTAATTCACCCCCCTCTTGAGCTCCTTTGGACTTACACAAACCAATTCTAGAGCAATCCAAACATTTTCCTAACATCATATATAACTTTAAGAAGGTTTTAAAGCATATTTCATGACTTTTTGAATTTCTAAAACATTTAACATAAGAATAACCTTGATTATAAAACATTTCATTTTAAACATTTTCAAAACATTTTCAAAGTTTCTAAAACTTCGATAAACACTTTAAAAACCAAAATTCACATTACAACATGACTTAACCACATTCAAATGCTCTTAAATAAGTTCAAACAAGTTTATAAAATACTTCGACACAAAAGAGAATGTTTTAAAAAATAATTCACACATATTCCTCTTAACAATGTAGTTTAATACAAATGAAACATTATAAACATTTCCTAACATGTCACTATCATGATCAAATTTAATTAATCACTAAACATTTATGCACAACTTATATGCTAATATTCATGCAACTATGACATGCAAATGTAAGCTCTTTTACAAGCATTGATTAAGATCAAGGAAATTTATAGATTAAGACACTTTCCTAAACCTATTCAACTTTCATCATCTTCTCTTGATCTTTACTTTAATTCTTCAATACTTGTTCCATTTCCATTTTCTTTATGGATGCTCTTCTACCTTAGGGTCTAACACATGTCTTTACACAATTTTTACCAACCTAACTTTCAATCAAATTAAAACTAAATCATTACTAATAAAAATGTTTTTTCATCATTAAAACGCATAATTGGAATCTCTCTTGGTTCAACATATAATTTTTTGATCATCTAAATATTTAGTAGAGTAAACCCAAATAAATGTCTTACATCTCTCAAGAAGTGTTAAAAAGCATCAAATTGAATTGTGAAAGCATTTCAATGGTTATTTTGGTTAGTTTTGGAGTGCTTTCTAAAAGTTTTTGAAGTATACATTATTAAGTGGGTTGGTGAGCCCTTTAAACCCATTGGATAAATCAAGTGAGAAATTTCTTTTGAAGTATATTTTTAGTGTAGTGTGGTTATGAGATAAATTTTATAAGAGTTAATCTTATGCATGTAGAAAAAGAGAAGTGGTTATGAGGGTTGGTCTTCATTTATTGAAGAATATTTAATAGTTAAATTTACAACAAGAAGTTGAAGAATGAATATAGGTGTAGGTTATCCATCAAACTACTATAAAAATTGATTTTCACCTCTATTCTCTTACCTTTTATTTTTCATAATTTATCTAATTTTAATTCATATTATATTGTTTATTAAACCATTTATAGTTTTGCATTACTATTAAGAGGGTAGCTTTAATTAGGAACAAAGACTTTAAAAATATTCTCCGCCTCTTAGGTATCATATAGGGAGGACTCATATAAGTATATTTCTAATGGAATAATGAGCTGAAGATCATAAATGGTATTTTTT
>JAOXYD010029008.1:0-14232 GCA_028565735.1 Pinacopodium congolense | reverse complement strand
GTTCTATACTTCAAGTACGACCCGTATACTTGCGGTATTTGAGCATAAAACTCATAGGTTGTTTTGCAAATCAACAATGATTTTAAAAGAAAATCTACTAATGTCATTTGTTATGAATATAGGAAATTGAGGCATTTGAAGTCAAATTGCCCACTCCTTAAGGAAATTGAGAAGGAAAGTCAGGGGAGGGGGAATAGAGGAAGAGGCTCTGTATAATGCGATATTTAGGCTCTGTATCATCGGAGAAGAACACATTTGATCGAAGGAATTCGGTTAACCGACCAACATTTGGTTAACCGAACTAATGATCTGTCGATCGATGGGTTAAAGATGCAGAAACAAAATTTTAAACAAATGAACTCTTGGTTCGGTCGATCAATCTCTTGGTTCGGTCGATCAATAGGCTTTCGTCCTTTACTTCGGTTGACTAACCTAAAACCACACACAACCAATTAATCATAACATGAATATTTTAGTACTTATTTATTTATCCATTTCCGAAAACCAAACATATATATCTAAAAAATTATTTATCTTAATCTCTTAACATCTTATGTTTTCCTAATTAATTGAAACAAGAATTAAGAGATTTATTCTCATTTAATCACATTGAAATACATAAAACCTCTTGAGTATTCACCTATATGCATATTGTAAAATATATATCCATGAATTGTTAAATATAAGCCTATTGAGAATACCAAAATAAAAACAAGCAAAGCTTACACTAAATAAACAAAAATTAAACTTATTCTAAACTTCTTCTTTAAACTTTAAGTCTTTATATGATTCTTTGTTTTCTTCTTCAAGACTCCTTAATTGGTCAGCTTGAACTTTGTCAAACCTATGTTTCAAGCACACTTAGAAGCACACACATTAGTAGAAAATGTTTTTTTGTTATTACAAAAATAAGGTTAAACCATCCTTGGCTTAATATAAAAGATATGGAATCAATTTAAGGAGATAGAACATCAAATTATGAAGCTCCATATCAAATATCAAGGTCATAATACAAGTCATAAAGAGTGCATCAATAGAATGGTAAAAGAAGCTAAAACAAGCTCAAGCTCATCTATAAGGGACTTTAGTGAGACATTAATTGAAATTTTAAAGTTGGAACGGTTATGAAATAAATTTTCGGAGAAAGAAAAACATATTAATGAGTTCCAAACCAAATTTCAAGGTGGATGAGAGACAAAGAATTTATAGCAAAAATACTGATAAGAGCTAAAAACTGGAAAAGTTAGAGAAGTGCTGGATAGGTTTGACTAGAGTCATAGCCTTGACCTTCCCCATAATTTTTGGAAAGAAGAAATCACGAGGACTGTCATGATCATTACCCCTTTCCGTTAATTACTTAACTCCCTTTGCATATTTAATTGTAGAGTTTTTTGTCACTATCTTTGGTTCCTTGAAACACGGTGGCTGCCACTAAGACCTTACAAATGATTCCTAAGCCATCTTAACAAGTTTTTAAGAAAGATTGAAGGAGAATTTGGATCAAATTATAGACAATTCATGATCAAGATTGGATTTAGCAATAAGAATCATCAAGAAGTTAAGAGATTCCAGAGCTTTAACCATGAGACAGTCTATCCCTTTTCTTTTTATAATCTTTATTTTTTAAGAATATTTTGAAAATAATTTCTCAAAGGATTTGGATTATTATGAACCTCAAGATATATTATTACATTATTTTCTTCAATTTAATATGAATTTCTAGATTTCCTTTAGTTAATTGAGATTGGTTTATGAATGTTTGTGACTGTGAAAAATTCAATTCCTAGTATATGATTTCATATGCTTAGATATACCAAACCAAATATATTATTAGACCAACCATAGATGATGCATCTTACATTAATTCCTTGACCATAGGCTTACATGAGATTTCTAGATTAGGAGTGAGCTTAATCAAAATAACAGGTTCCATAAGACACAGTAATGCAATCAATTGATGAATTAAGTTAGTGTGACCAACCACTTCATTTATTATATTGAACATGAATTGAATGACTTTACCTTGAGCTTGTAATTCAATTAAGGGGACTTATGGTCTAAGATATCTGGGGCATTTATTAAATTAAGGTTAATTAATGAATATAAACACATCATAGGTGGATTGACAATTTAGATCTTACCTTCACTATTGCTTATTTGTCTTTAGTTGTTTTGTTTTGTTTAGTTTCATTAATCAATCAATCAATCAATCATCTTTTGAATAGGCTATATATTAAGGATAAGAATACCTTGGTAATCGTAGCCCTTTTGGGTTAACCTAAACTCTCAATAGCGATACTATCTAATGATAGGTGCACTTACCCTATTGCATGTTTGGTATTTTGTGATTCTGTAAATTATTTATATTTTAAAACTTAGGCATGTTTAATACACATAGAAACTAACCTCAAAGACCCTTTGAAAATTAAGGGTGATTATACTGCCTTATATTAGATGTGTTACGAAATGGGTTGTTTTGTTGATTTCCCATAGAGTCAACTTGTTCAAGTTGGCCTCTAATTCTTGATGATTGGCCTTAGAGGTATAATTACTCTCATCTATAAAAATCAAACATCATTACTTAGGCCAAGGAAAATTCCATCGTCATGCTCTTCAACATCCTTATAAATGCATCTACCTTGGCCTCCAACAAAGCTACTGCATCCACACTATGCACTCCTTCACCATACCCCACTAATATGTGCTTATTAAGATGTTCTTTATAAGCTCTTGGACTTGTTTAGGGGTTTTGAATCTAGTGGTGCCACTAGATGACGCGTTTATTAGGTATATGGCTATAAAGTTAAGTCTATCATAGAGTGTCTACTTAAGCAAACCTAAATCGAAACCATGATGAAGCCACTTCCTTAACATGTCCTTTCATCACTCCCAAGCCTCATTGAGATTTTCTTTCTCTCACTGTTGAAAAGAAATGATATCATTACGTAATTTAGCAAGATGACAGGGAAGAAAATACCATATCAAGAAATTTATACTAGTTCATTCTAGGAGGTGTTAGAACTAGGCAGGTAATACTTAAGATAATACTTAACTCTACTCCTGATGGTGAATCGGACGAGTCTCATTCTAACAGCTTCTTTAGAGACACCAATCAACTTAAATGTGTCATATATCTTCAAAAAGTTAGAAATATAGACATTTGAATCTTCCTCTCATAGCCCATTGAACTAAAACTAATTTTTTAGCATCTAGATCATCTAGGTTTTTATCCTAAAGCTCACAGTCTCTACTCTTAGCCAATGGATAGTATACTTCGTTACTAATAGTAAGGGTCTCGACAAATCCCTTACGGTCAACTGACCTCGTGGTTCTAATTGTGCGTCCCTACTATCTATTTATGTTTCTCACGCCTCAATTTTTGCATAAGTATTAGATTTCTTCTCCTTTAAACTTCCAAATGTTTTTTCCACTTTAGGATTTGGTTAAAACAATTATATACGATGAATCCTGGTTATACAGAGACGTACTTAACCTAACAAGTGAAAGAATAAATGAAAGATCAAGGTAAATATGATAAAATTTTGAAAAAATAAATATGCAGAAGATTTAAAGTGTAGAAATTTAGAAAAAAAAAGGAAGTAAAAACAAATGATAGCTAATCTAAAAAATAATAGAAACTTCTAATAACAGATGTATTCCCCCAAAAGAGCACCAAAAGCTTGATGCATATAGAATGTACCTAAGTTTTAAATAAATATAAACCACAAAAATCTTAAATAGTAATACTAAAACACGCAATTAGGAAAGTGCACGTATTTTAATGTAGTAAGGCTATCATAAGTCTAGGTTGTTGATTCATAAATGTTGCAACTATTAGCTAATGACTATCCCTATTATCTAATATTTTGAAAAGAAGATTGAATGATAATTTGATGAAAATAAAGGAAGTAAATAAAAGAAAATGTGAAGACAACCTCACAAGAATTGACAACCAATGATGAAGTTGGGATTTAGATTGCTAATCCCCTTAAGATGTGTTAATATTTACCACTTAACTTTGATTTGATAGATTCTCTAGATTATCTTAAACCATAGGTTCCCTAAGTTAGATTATATGCTTGTCGTCAAGTCACGTGACTCTTATTCATCCATGAAAGATGCATTATCTACGATTTGATCTTTTAATAAATTTGATTTGGTCCATCGAAATATATGATATTATGTACGTAACTGAAATTGAATTTGCATTCGCATAACATTTAAAAACCAATTGCATTGCTTCCATAGGCAATTGAAAGGAAATATGGAAATTTACATGAAATGAAATAAGTAATGTAATACTATATCTTAGGGTTCATAACAATCTAAATCCTATAAGAAAATTAGCTCCAAAACATCATAAAAAAACAAAAATGATCATAACAAGAAAAGGTATGGAAAAACTCCTAGTCAAAGCTCTTGAATCTCTTCACTCTTTAATATTCCTTATGCAAAATTGAATCTTGATCTTGAATTTTATGTGTTTTGATCTCTCTTTCCCCTTCAATCTTGCTCAAAAACTTGTTGAGATGGTTTATAACTTATGTATACACCCTTAGCAGCTATTTGGAGGCTTTTAAAGGCAAGAAGTTTCAAGGAAATAACATAATTTTGGTTGAAAGGCATAATTTACCGGTAGTCATAACCTATCCCGTAAAATCCTTTAGACAGATCCCTAGGGCAAGCCTATAGTTTTAGGCTTAGTTAAGGCCTACTTAAGCTCTACACTCCTTTTGATCTTTTGATAATGCACCATTCGTCATTTTTCTGTTGTTAATTGTAAAACAAACTACGAGTTTAATGCTGAAAACCATAAGTATACGGATTGTACTTATAATAAAGAACAGATGTCTATCCCACAAGGATTGTATCTAGACACTCTATTAATTTGGCTTACCCTTTGTTCAAGAAATTGATTTAAACAAATAAAATAAAAATTAATAAGACGAAGATAAATTAGAAACAAAAGCCAGCAACACAACTAATCATCAACACTGCAAATTAGAATTTGGAGAAAATCAAGATTTAAGAATATGACTTGTTTCTATCCCTATTTGTCTCCCTTTGATTCAATTTATCTAATTTATATTTGACCCAAGATTTTCTAATATTTTTACTATCCTTTCTCAAGGTGCAACTAAATATTATTAGTTAAATAATCTAGGATTAACTTTGACATCTCTCGATATGCAAAGCATTTCCTAAATATTCAACTAGATATAAAGCTATCCTATAGGCAGTATATCAATTTATGAAAATCTCTTTATAATAAATTAATAATTTTTTGTCTATAAGTTTATTATATGCCAACTCTTGTTGTACATCTAACATAAATTAGCCAACTCACTCTCTTAATTTATTGTAGAGTTTAAGCTTAATAAACAACAAAAATATTTATAACATTAAATCAACTACCAATTATTATATTTATTTTTTTAGTAACTCGTCATATAAATAAAATAAATCATATTCATATTCTCTAAAATATAAAATATGATAAAAAATAAAAAATAAAGATAAAATAAATCTAAAAAAATAATAGAGTTTGAAAGAACTCTTAAAATTTAAAGTGTGAAACTTGATGTTTTTATGGTGCGTAAAGAGGAAGATTAAGTGAATCTTTTTGTTCTCCTCTTATATGCTGCCTCCCCTGTGTTCTCCTGCTTCTGTGTCTTGGTGTGCAGCTCTTGGTGTGTGCTGCTGGTTGTCCGAATCTGCAGCTTGAGACTCCCTTTTGGTGTGCGGCTGTTGCCTTTTTATTTTATTTCAGCGAATCTGTCTCTTTGTGGCTCTTCTTTCTATCTCCTCTTCATTTGTGCCCTCCTTTCTTTTTTCGTTCGAAGCTCTTTTACGTGTCTTGCTAGTTCTGTCTTGTGTTTCTTTTTTTATTTCCCCCAGCTGCTTCTATTATGTGGTCCTTCCAGAAGCAGTCTCGCCAGCAGCCCACTAGCAGCCTCAGTCCATGCAAGTGGAGACGGTCCACGTGCTGAAGCCTCTCCAGCAGTCCATGCGTAGAGGGTCTATGCAGGTGGAGTCTAGCTGCTTCATACGGGTTGGGTCTTGGTGAAGGTCCACATAGAGGAAGGCTCCAGGCGGAAGGTCTAGCTTGCCAAGTGGTCCAAGCTTCATATGCACCAGACGCAGGTCTAGCTCTCCAAGCCTCAGTTGGTTGGGCTCTCCAGCAATTCCAGGCGAGTATATGCGCAGCGGGTTAAGGGGAGTTCATCTGTAGCAGGTCCAAGCACAGCAGGCCTCTCCTGGCCTTGGTGGACACGGGCTCTCCCTTGTAGCCTAGGCTTGGTGTTGGTCCTTTAGCTTTCATGATTTAAAGCTTTGTTCTTCACTTGCTTCGTCTAAGTTTCATTCTAATTTCATGCTTCCTTTATTTTCTTTTTTTTTAATTTCACTTCCTTCCAACTTTAATTTTTAAATTCAATTTACCTTACATAATAAATAAATATACAAATAAGATTTAATTCTAAGGCAAAATAAATAATTAAATAATAAAACAAAAAAAAACATTCAAATGATCAAAATTTACTTAAAACTAATACCAAACATAATTAAAACAATATTGAAGATCATGCTAAACAAAAACACACAAAACGAGTCTTAAAAAACAACACTAATAACTTATTATGGAAGAAACACATGTCAAATACTTAGAAAAACACATAATAAAGCACAATTATCATCTATTGGCAGCCACAAAATTTGATATCTAACTTCATAACTTGATGCTCTTGTTCCCTAAATTAATTCCATATATTTTCCAAATCTAAAAATGCATCTATTTTCATACCAAAGTTCTACGAAATCATAATCAAACATTGAAAACAACATAAACAGTTACTTATTCAACAATCAACTAATTATGCACCTAAAGTACATGAAATTGAACCTCAAACCTAAGATTATGATAATGAGGACATGCTTAAAAGATGTATAATTTTGGTACTATAAAAAACCTGAGCAGTATAAGACTGTCAAACTAAATGAAGAATTATCTACATTCTTACTAAGGAAATTACTTCTTAAGCTTAAAGACCTCAAGAGCTTTACTATCCTATACATTATAAGTATCTTACAAATAGATAAGGCTTTAATGGATCTTTGAGTAAGTATAAATTTGATGCTTATATATATTTTTAGGACGTTAGGATTAGGGAACCTAAGCATATTATAGTCTCATCATTGTTATCCAACCAATCTATCACAAATCTGAGAGGGATAACATAGGATTTGCTAGTAAAAGTAGATAAATTTAAATTTCCTAATGATTTCCTAGTCTTGGATATAGTGGAGGATAAAGATGTGCCAATCATCTTAGGAAGACCATTTGTGGCCACTGTTGGAGACATAGTATATGCCATGAGAGGAAATTTGATTTTAAAGCCTCATGATGAGGAAGATGTATTTAATACTTTCAACATGCCTAATTCTTCCTATATGATTGGCTTGTCTAATTTTATTAGAGTAAAAGTTGATGAGCCTATGAGTTTTAAGGTTATCTATGCAAATAAGGTAAGAAACAAGCTTAAGGACCTGAATTCGGTGAATTAATAAAGGACTTGAATTCAGTGAATAAATAAAGTGCCTATTGAAATGAAAATCCTATCTTCCCATTGACATGGCTAGACATTTGACTATTGTGGATAAAGTGATGGCCATAAAAACCAACAATGTTAAGCCTCCATGGCACCCTGATGAAATCACCTAACTAAAGACATAAAAGAAGTGCTTGTTAGGAGGCGAACTCAACCAATAAATCAATTTATTATTATTTTTGAGTTAGCTACTTTCCTTAGAATATTTGAGCAATTCAGGGTATAATAATGTGTTTTTAGAAGATCCATTAATTGAGGAAAACATAATACTAGTTTAGGAGTTGAAAACATAAAGCAAACCTTAGGACATGTCATCAACGACCCTTTTTGATGGCATTGATATGGAAAGATGAAACTATTATTGTAGGCTAAATAAAGGACATTAATAGTATCTTTTAATTTGCGCTGTTTTACTTTTTAGAAATATTTTTGAAACCCATATCCTGGATATAAACAATGTCATCTTGAACTTAACTTTAACCCCATTATTTTCTTCTTTTCCCTTCTTTCATTACCATTCTTCTTCACTATAAACCTTTACATTACCTATTATTCACCCCTATTTTCTCTAGAAATTTATTCTCCTTTGAGTGGCTTGGCTCCCTCATCCTTCTAGTGGCTTTTCCTTCACCAAAAGTTGTCTTTTTCTTGTCATTTGTCTCCTCTAGCTGGAGTTATTATACCCCTTGCCATCACATCATAATTTTCTCTTGTTTAGGACAATTGTTTTATATTTTTGGCCAAAATTTTAGTACCATAAACTCCTTACTTCTTGATCTATCTATTAGGATCATTCTCAACACTTAATATTATCATAGGTGAAAGAAATATTCAAATAATAATGAGAATATTGTAGTGAAGGTGAAGGATTATTTAAATGAGAAAATAATATATTTTAACAACGATTCGATCTCCTTTTTTCCATACTATTTCTAGTTTAATGGCTTCACAGTCCTTCCAAATCTCCAATTTAAAGAAGCATCTAGCCTTTGAAACTTTAAAATTTACTAAATACTGAGTGGTACAGAATGATATTGTGGTGAAGAGAATAATAGCATCCATTATGTTTTGAAAATAAATAAAATAAAGGGCATGATGAGACTGAGATAACATGAGTGAGAGCGAATGCTGAGAACTTAGTAGGTTGTCATCCTCTAGTGTTTTGCTCCCATCCAAGACCTAACCATTTTTTTCTTATCTCTTTCTCCTTCTCTTTTACAGCCTCTGTTAATATAATCTTCCTTGTCTCCATGATTTCATCACTATCTCAGTTCATGATCTTAACGCTAATCAACCTCTCTCCATCCCCAAGTAACCCTAACCTAACCTTGAAATCTCCAATCTCTTTAATGCCAATAACCCTCTCTCCATCCTCCTGTAACCCTAATCGAGCCTTGAAATCTCCAATCCCTTTGTCCCCTCACCTTAGCCTTTCTATGGCCCTACCCACTCTTCCAAATCCCATGACGACTGGAAACTCTAATTTTTGGTCACCTATTACAAACCTTGACTCCTAAAATTCAAACCTTATCTTAGAAATCCCTCCTTCAAACCCTAATTTCAACCTTGTCTTGACTTCATCCATACCACCAAACCCTAATCTTAATTTCTTACCTACTCAATCTCAAACATCCTAGCCAAAGCATCTCTTAATTCCTTTTAACCCAAATGAACTAGCTAGTTTAACTAAAATAGTTATAGAGAGAGTACCTATGCCTAGAACTTAGAAATCGGTAGTCTTTAGATTCCGAAATGACTGATCATATGAGAAATTGTAACCTTAATCGAGGTGAAGGATGACCAAATAATCATTATTCCTCTACCAGAGCTAGTGATAAGATTGAAATATATTGAATTTTCATATGCTTTTTAATGTCATTTTAATCCTATTTTAGGGTTTAAAAGCTTGATTTGTGATATTTTGGAACTTTTATGTAGATGTGATAATGGAACACAAATAAAAACTAAAAGCATGAGGTTTGGAAGACAGAAGAGACAAAAAGGTTAAAGAAAAGTTTTCCAAGAAGCAAGATAGAGATGAAAAAAAAAAAAGAAACAAAAGCTTTAAGAAAGTTTGGAAAAATAGCATAGCAAGTAGAGCAAAAGGTGGGTGCAACTTGTAAAGCTTTCATTGGAAGCATAAAAACCTAGAATACTAGAATAAGACAAAAGGCCTTTTAAATGCCTAAGAGGAGAGCTGTGTTTCAAAGGGAAGTGAGCAGCACTTTAACAGGTGGAGAGCTATGTTTTAACAGGAGAGAGCTGCATTTTACCAAGTGGACAACATCAAAAATGGATTGGAGCTTACTTTACATGTATATAAGTCACAACAAATACATATGTGTGAGTGGAGCTTAGTTTTAGGAGGAAGATGCTAGCAAAAAAAAAAAAGAAAAGCATGGGGCTACTCTCCACTCAATGTTAAGGATGGCTTAGACCTTTCTCCTTGGGTGGCATATACTTTGAACTAACATCGAATCTTTTGGATTTCTCTTTGACCAAAGAGATGCAGCAAAAGTAAAACCCTTGGTTACCTTCTTTTGGATTTAATTTTTGTTTTTCCACTGTTCATACTTTTAGCTTGCTTACTTGTTAGCTTTAACCTTTATTTTCATTTTGCAATGCTTGTTTACTTCATGTATGAATGCTTTGTCTTACTTAGTTGGTTTTCATTTTGAATGTCCTTTGTCTTGTCCAAATTCTTAGCCTTTTAGTTCATGAGCTTAATGTTTTGATTTTGTTTTTATGTGTTAACATTTATTTTTAATGTTATTATGTTATCTTTATCAATTTTTAAGTTTGATTTCTTGGGTTTTCATTTATTATTAATGTCATTAGTTAATTTATGTTTGATAACTAGGATTTGTTTTTATTCTTATGATTTCTATCCTTTAATGTTATTGTTTATGCAATTTTTAAGTGTTCAAATTTTTGTTTAGAATATTAATTTGAGTTTTGTTGAATTAGATTTTAGTTAATTAATTAATAACATAGTTAACTTACGTTTGTGTTAATTTAAGTGTTGAATTGTGTTTTTCCATTGGTGTTCTAAATTTTTTAGCCCTAGTTTTATTAAATTAAGTATGGATTGTGCTTGTTTAACCTTTGTTTTAGTTGATTAAAATATTTGTGGCTAAATTCCTAAAGGCTTGAAGGTATGGGAAGCATGAAGGGGTAATCAATTATGAGAATGTGAATGAGTTTGAATTGATTTGGTGTTTTCAAGATTAAGTTGGTTTGGGACATTGGTTAAATGACATGAATTAGGTGTTATCTTTATGACTAATCAACCTTTATGAAGTTTCCTAATTTAAAAGCTAAGATTGGGCATGTGATAAGTAATTGTCTTTTTCCATTTTGAAAAAGTAGCAATAGGTTAGTTTTGCTAAAATACTTAGCCAACTAGTCTAAGGTTCCATACCTTCAGGTTACACTCCAAGATTGCAATAAGTGGCCTAAGTTATTCATTCCTTAGTACCTAATGTGTCTTCACTATTAAATTTAGACAACTTATTCTAGGTTATAGTGAAGATAGGACATTTCTAGAGCTTGTTAAATTTACCTAAGTTAGAGGAACTGAGGGTTTGAGAGCATGATCGAGCCTATAGGCTAGCACCATATCTAGAGCACCTTTTATCTAATTTCAAGGATCAATAGTTATCCCAAAATCTTGTTAATGATTTTACAAAACTATCAAACTTGTTTTACGCTCAAAATCGTAAGTGTACAGGTCGTAATTTGTAGTAAAAATTGGATATCGATCCCATAAGGATTGCAACTTAGCCACTACTTAATTTAGGCTTCACTTTATTTAGGAAGCAGGTTTAAATGCTAAAAACTAGAACATAAACTAAAATTAATTAAAGTAGTAATGGACAACAAAATAAAATAAAGGGTAGGAATTTGATAACTAAAACTTAAGATTAGGAGTCGTTTTATCCTTATTTTGCTTCCCTCTTTACTTAATGATCTAATTTTATTTGACCTAAGACTTTTTAATGCTTAATTACCATCTCTCAAGGCACAATTAATTGCCCCTAGTCAAATAGATCAGAATTAATTATGCTATCTCTAGACTTACTAACTTTTTATAACCATCCAACTAGATATTAAGCAATCTTACAGATAATTTCAACAAATAACCGAGATCTCTCTTAAACTACTTGTAAAAACCTGAATATATATAGGTCTATGGGAAGTTAACTCTCGTTGCACTACCTAACACAAATGCCTAGCTCACCCTCTCAGTCTATTGCAAAATTTAAGCTTAATACATATCATAAACCTCCATTCTTTGATTCAAAAAGCAAGAGTCCCACGAAATAATTCAAGAATAACTCCTACAAAGTATTTAACTACTTATAATCACAAACAATGCACCAACATTCATGTTTTCCATACCAAAAAGTAATAAAGAGAAGCAGAAAAATAAAATAGATGGAGCATTAAAGGTCTTCTCTTCACTTCAAGAAAGTATGAAATTTAGATATTGTGTTGTCTTTTTCTTTCCCAGGGAGGATTGTGTTTTCTTCTTTTAGATGCCACCAAAGACCTCTAAGTTACCTCCTTTTGGTATCCTCAAATGATTGTGGGAGGATCCTAAGGTTTTGAGAGCCTTATATATGTCTAAAGGAGGGTCTTCTAACTTAAAAATCCCTTATTTGACCTATCTAGGAGTCAGCCCCACTGTCACCCTTGTGGCCTGTCACGAGGGTGACAGAAAGTGGTCATACAGGGTGGGTCATGATCATGACTTGCTTCCTGCAGCTTGTAAAACACCTTACGCTTTTGGCCATAGCTCCCTCTCTAGATGTTCAATTGACTTGAAATTTGAACTGGATACTCTTTTCGTCTTGATCTTCCTCTTAAAAAATTTTCATGAACATCTGAGCTCTAAATTCTACCTAATAAGTCATGAATATCACCTATAAAATGTCCAAGTCTGAAATCCTATTTCATGCAAAATGAACCAACAAAGTGCACAAACTATTCTCCCAAACAAGCTAAAAAACCACCCTCAAACACTAAATAAGATAAAGAAAAAATCAAACCCTTCATAAATCATGAAAAGATGCAAATGATGCAAAAGATCAAATAAACTAAAGCTAAAATACACAAAGAAACACTTAAAACACCTAAAACTAACCTATAAACATAACCTAAAAGCATGCTTATCAACTTTCCCACACTTAAACCTTTGCTTGTCCTCAAGCAAAATCAAACACAACTAATCCATCCTATCAATTCATCTTCACAAGTATTAAGAGCATGCAATATTTCAAACTTTGGCCATCTTAAATTTTAAGCTACTACACACATCATGAATAGTTTTCATTTACATACATAAACAAACTAAACTTATGACACTATTGATCAAGTACAAGCATAGAATCAAAATGGTTCTTGCTCAAGGAATTAACTCATTGCGCTTAAGTGCTTATAGGTTAGTTTTTCACTCAAAACTTTCTATAAGAAAGCACAATACCATAGGCTTCCAAATACACTAATTCTTCTCCATTATGATTACATGCATAAAAAGATCAAAAGGACTTTGTAAAATGTTGTAATGGGGTTTAGGTTAAGGTAGGTCAAAAAGGTTTGAAGGTTTCATCACAAGCATTCATAAAGTATTAAGTTCACAAAGTGATGAAAAAGATAAACTTCTAAGATATAAAAATGAATAGCAATACTAATACTACTTCGTACTTACTAATGCTACTAAATGTTATTCCTTTTTCTTTTCATTTTTTTCTCCTTTTTTCTTTTCTGTTTGTTTTCTTTCTTTTTGAACAATAATAACGAAGCAATAAACAAAACAGTAGCTAATTGAAATGTGCTCAAATAGTAGTAATATCGCTAAACTCATCTTAAAAAAATTGTGGCCAAAATTCTCATCTAATGCATCATTTAATACTTTACGAAGCTTGT
The DNA here is from genome assembly GCA_028565735.1 of Pinacopodium congolense. Classification (NCBI taxonomy): domain Eukaryota; kingdom Viridiplantae; phylum Streptophyta; class Magnoliopsida; order Malpighiales; family Erythroxylaceae; genus Pinacopodium; species Pinacopodium congolense. The sequence continues at coordinate 697 of JAOXYD010029008.1, read as the reverse complement.
GAATGAATAGGTTACTAGGGTTTAAGGTTTAAAAATGGGGTGTTTCCTTCATGAACCAAAAAGGTCAAAGGCTTGAAGTGGTTTTAAAGGGATAATGACATAGGTTGGTCATTTAAGCTAAAGGTTAAAAGAAATAGGGCCTTGATCATTTTTATTTAGCATCCAACTAGTATATTCAAATTGGTTCAGAGCATGTTCTAGAGGTAAACACCTATGAGAGTATCAAATACACAATGAATTAAATGACTTTATAATAAAGTCATATAGGCTCAACTCCTCACTTAGGCTCAATTGAAGATCCATCATGTTTCTATACATCACCTAATCACTCCAATATCAATTTTTGGGTAAGCCTATGTAACTAACTACTTAAGTCAATCTGCATAATTCACCTTTTGTCCAAGTGGCCTAATTAAACTTCAAGCATGCAACTCAATCCCATTTTGATTACTATGACAGAATTTATAGCAACACATCATTACAAATGTTCAAACATAGGGAAAATGACATGTAAACATGATAATTGTGTTTTTGTATGTGTTTTTCTAAATATTTTGCATGTGTTTATTGCATAATAGGTTATTTTTATTGTGTTTTAATATTTGTTTTAGGTGTTTTTGTTTAGTATAATTTTAATTATTATTTTGTTTATGTTTAGTGTTAATTTGGAGTATGTTTTATTTATTTAAGTGTTTTT
>JAOXYD010028997.1:0-14232 GCA_028565735.1 Pinacopodium congolense | reverse complement strand
CTATATGCAATGCAATCGATATCAATTGGATCATATGTTATATTCTTATTAAGTAATTTGAATAAAAAATAAAAAATTAATAATTAATAATTAATAATCAAAAGTATATTTACTTAGAAATCAAATTTAATCAATAAAATACACGTTCTTCATCTTCAGATTATAAGTAATATAAATAAAGTCATTGAGTCTTTGATGCTCCAAACGATTTCACTTTTTGGTATGAATGCATTTAAAAACGCTCCAATTACGTTTACAACCTGATGCAGAAGTCGTTTGACTGAGTAACCTAATGGTAAGATTTCTTAAAGTTGGAGTACTTTCACCAAACAATCTCCACCACTCATCTACATTTTAAGTTAAAAGTTATAAGAAAAATATTAAAATTTATAGAAATCAAATAAAACTTAAATTATGAAAACTTATCATGCTGCATTTTTTTTATTATAAGTTCCCTCTTTGCAGATGGTCTGATAAAACTTTTTGAACTTTCACGATACAATTTGATTTCGTTTAATGCTTTTGATTGTTCTTCTAAAAAAACATACCTTTGCGCTCAATCACATCGAAAATACCATTTATTACTACATTTGTGCATACATCTTCCCCAAATAAGCAATAAGGATTGATAAAATAAGCTGCCAAATAGATCCTTTAAGTAAGATGCTTATCTCATCGTTTATCAATAATTTCTGTATAAGGATTGTATAATCTCTCATTTCCTTTAAAAATATTCATAATTGTTTTGCGAACCCTATACATACTATCATATATATAACCTAAAGATGGCTTCTCATATGAATCAACAATCCTAAAAAATCTTATCAATAGAGTCACAATCTTCACAACACTCAAGCATGCATCCCAAAATTTATTATTCAATACAATATAATAAACTTCTTTTCCTTTCTCATTCTTTGATAATTTGTAACTTAAAATTTTTTTACTAATAACAAAATTCTGAAGTACTTGTTTGTGATCATAAACACTTTTTAAGGTTACAAATTTAGTTGCACATCTAATAGCAATAGGATGTACTATCTTAACCCAATCTTCTTTCTTTCTCAACCAAGACAAAAAGATCAAATGATTATACATAAAAATTATGATCTTAGATACACGTGAAGCAAGGCTAGAAATATGAGGTATAGATCCAATATCCTTTAAAATAAGATTAACACAGTGAGAAACATATGGAGACCAATAAATATTCATATACTATGATTCTAACAAGTATCTAGCTGATATATAATTAGCTGCATTGTCTGTAACGCAGTGAACTACGTTCTTTGATCTAACCCACTCAATAATTTCAAAAAATATTTTAAATAAAGTATGAGCACTTTTCACCACATTTAAAGCATCAACAGACTTAATAAAAGTCATTTCAATATCATAGTAAACTACAAAATTGATCAAAGTTCTTTATCTTTGATCAATCTAACCATCTGCCATGATAGTACATCCTATTATTTCCCATCTAGATCTATATGAATCTATAATCAATTGACATTCCCTTTTCAAATCTTGAAGTAAAGGCACACAAATCTCATAATAAGAAGGTGCTTTAAATCCAGGACTAATTGTTGTTATGGCATCTATTACTTCTTGAAAATAAGATGAATTGAGGGCATTCAAGAGAATACAAGAATGATAAAACTATCTAGCTCAAGCTCAATAACAACATAAAATAGCATCCTTATCATGAAAAGTACTTTTTAAACTCAATTGAGAATCATGAGTACTTTTTGAAGGAAAATAAGAATTTAAATTAATAGCAGCTTTCCTTTTTCTTTTATCTAATGCATATTGTACAACTTCTACTTCATTATCTCCAAAAGAAATATTATGAACTTCTATATTTTCTTTTTTCTTTTTCGTTTGTTCTTTCAAATAATTTGCAAGCATCTTACGTACATCAAATGATACATTCTTGTAAGGAGCAATATTAACTTTTATACCAGTAAGCTATTGTTTCATCCTATAAATTCCTCCACCTTTGAACATTCTACCACAAAACATGCAATTATACTGAGTATTTCCATCAGATGTTTGAGTAGTAGAAAAATAACTCCATGCTGGATCATCTTTTTCACGAGCAGAAGATGTCATATTTGCTAGCTCCTTTTCTAATGATTGAGTATTTTCCATTAAAATATTAACCTAAAAATTTTTAAAATAACCAATAATATGATATTGAAATTGATTGATTTTCTATCAAAAAGAAAAGACTAAGAACTTATTAGTAATAAGATTCAAATTAATTGATTTTGTTTCACGTTTTAAGACATGCAAAAATTAAGACAAAAGTAAAGTAATGTTTATGTTGATGCAACAAAAAACAAAAATGGTATTAGTTTAGATCTTCTGTCTTTCAAGTCATATATATGTTCAGTGAATTTAAACCAAACAAGCATTAGTTTGTTCACAACCTAATCGTGTTAACAAGTAGTAAATTTAAACCAAACGAGGAATCACACTTTAAAGCAATTGTTAAAAAATAATGAATTTAATTTCAATTGTTAACTCACCTTAAACAATTGGTATAGCTGTATAGTTAAATTTAATTTCAATTAAATTAAGGGTAAAGTTTTGTGACAGACGACTTCGATGGGTGTACTGGAAGATGATGGAGAAGATGAACTTCTGTCTCTTTGTAGATGATGAAGGCGAAGAAAAGCCTACCATGCAGAGGACAGACGACGGAGAAGATGGCTTTGACGATGAGAGGAAATTGACCTACGCGCTCTATCTTTCTGTAGATGATGAAGGCGAAGAACAGCCTACCATGCAGAGGACAAACGACGGAGAAGATGGCTTTGACGATGAGAGGAAATCGACCTATGCGTTCTATCTTTTTGTAGATGGTGAAGGCGAAGAACAACTACCATATAGATGACAGACAACTTCGAAGATGGCTTTGATGGTGGCTTCGAAGATGAGAGGAGATTGACCCACCATGCAGAGGACAGACGATGGAGAAGATGGCTTCGATGGTGGCTTCGATGATGAGAGGATCGACCCACGCGTTCTGTTTCTCTGTAGACAATGAAGGCGAAGAATGGCCTGCCACGTAGAGGATAGACAATGGAGAAGATGGCTTCGATAGTGGCTTCGACGATGAGAGGAGCTCAACCCATGTGTTCTGTCTCTCTGTAGACGATGAAGGTGAAGAACAACCACCACATAGAGGACATACGACTTCGAAGATGGCTTTGACGGTGGCTTCGAAGATGAGAGGAGATTGACCCACCACGCAAGGGACAAACGACGGAGAAGATGGCTCTGACGGTGGCTTCGACGATGACAGGAGATCGACCTAGATGGCTTCGACGGGTGTATTGGAAGATGATGATCAAATGGATTAACGGTGAAGGCAGGAGGAGACAATTTATTAAAAAAAAGAGTTTTATCAATTAATTTGTAATCGGTTAAATTGGCCATTTTTTTAAAACTGGCCAATTTTTATATTTACCAGTTTTAAAACAAGATCGAATCGGATTACAAATCGATTTCGATTGAACTGAATTAAACCGGTCGATCTGATCCGATAATCATTGATAAAGACATTGTAATCATGTACATTTTCAATGACATAAAAAGCCCTCCACTCACTAATGGGCGTCTAGAAATATCCATCTTTAGTATCCATCAAGTGGGTCCATTTATTTTTCTCTAATCATGTATATATACATTTGATAAAAGGTTCGGTTTTGATCTCAAATTTCAGTTTCTTAATTCGCAGAAAAAAGAGTAACTTGAAGCAAAAACTTTAAAACACTCACTATTATATTTAAGTGAATGAAAAAAAGGTAAGGAATTTACCTACGGATTTTGTGAACACCATCAACTATTAAATTTAGATATTTTAAATTCAAAAGACAGTTTAAGTTGAAAAGTTTAATTTTTAAATGAATTATATAACAGTTATAACTTATTTAAAATATAAAATATAATTATTAAAAACAGAAACATGTAAAAATTTATAAATATATTTAAATTGCTTAATTTAAAATCATCAGTGCCAAATTTTTTTAAAATTCAAACTTAACAATTTTGAATTAACTTCTTTAAAGTTGAATTGCACGTAAAATTCCAAAGAAATTAACTTACTCAACATTTAAGTTTTCTTCATCTGTTGTTCCAGCTCCTTTGTTAAGTATATGAACAAATTGAGAAATCCTGTAAAAACCATCTAAAAATTATATAATTTTTATTTTAAAACAAATATTTGATCCGAAAATGCACATTCTCAAGCATATCCAGCCTAGAAATCCTAAGAAATATGCTATTTATAATCATTATATTCATTGAAGAGGGATAAAAATATAATTTTGTGCCGTTCAATTTTTAAATTTTACATTTAAAAATTCTAAAATCCTAAATTTTAAATTCTAAAATTTAAAACTTTTAAATCCTAAACCCTTAATTCCAAAGCTTGAAGTTATAAACTCTAAAGGCATGTTTAGTTGGTTGTGAGTTTTAATTTTTTATTATGATTGTTATATTTTTATATTTAATATTGCGTTTTTTTTTATTAATTTTTATATTTTAAAAAATAGAAAACGAAAACAAAAAATTAAAATAGAACTAAACATGACCTAAAGTTTAAATCACAAAATAACAATATAGTAGTTTTTTAATCATTAAAAAATAAGATGGTCCGTTTGTTCACTACTACACCTCTTTTATAAAATTATATTCTTTAAAGTGATGTTTATGGCTGAAAATCAAATAACGAATTCTCCTTATAATGAATTTGTTGTGATAATATAGAATATATGCGCTTAACAGAGGAAGTTGTTAGTTTCTACTAAAATTTCTAATTTCTAATTTCTGAGAAAGAGTATGCTTTACATCTTTAAAAAGTGTTGGGTATTTCATATTATTTATTAAACATATTTTTATTTTCTTAAAAAAGATAAAAACGGAAATAATAAAATAAAAAGTAAATATTATAATGTAAAAGGAGAATTGATGGCAAACAAACCCATAATGATTCAACGCCAAACCTTACGCGTAAAAATTTAAACAAGCCCCTGATTATTCAATGTCACACCCACACCTTATGAAGAAAAGCTTAAACAAGCCCTTACTTATCTAATGTCACGCCCACATTTTATGCAGAAAAGCTTAAGAAAGCCCTAAATTATTCAATATCACATGCACACTTTACGCAGAAAAGCTTATCCCTAAACCTTTGAACTTTTCCTCTATAATCTGATCAAGAACCGCTGCCATTTCAGGACTGAGATAGTTCTTCCAATCTCCATCTTCACCGTTTCTGAAGAAATAAGGATTTTTAAACGTTTCCATGGAGTCTACTTCCTTGTTCACCTCCAAATTGCGCAAATGCTCGAAGCTGCACAGCCTCACAATCTCTTCCACAATCCCATCTCTCTCCTCCTCCACTGAAAATGGCATCCCCAGAAATTCCGCCAGTCTCTTAACGTGAACAACAGGTTCTTTCGTCAATTCCTCGTACGTCAAGAATAATACCTTCTCTGGCTCTTCCAAGCTTGCTTTCTTGTGAATTGACATATGATCCCAGAAGGGTCCATACAATGAAACTCCCTTGGAAAACGAGTCGAATGCATCTTGTAGCGAAATGCGTGGTCTTTCCGTTATCTTGTTTTGGAAGTGCCAGTGTGAGACAATAACATCCTTGGGGTCACGACAAAGGTAAACGAATCGACAACCCGAGTCTCTCACGTTGTCAGGAAACAAAGTGTAAGGGATGTGAGTTGCGAAAATACGTGGTGCAGGTTGATGATGCATACGAGAAACGAACCCCTCTTGGCAAATAGCCCTGTCCAAGAAACGAACTAGAAAGCGAGGGGGGTTGGTGAGCAATAGGAGGTTCTGTTCACGGTGGCGAACAGAAGAGCTTTGAGCCATGTGGTGCCAGATTTTGGAAAGGTGGCGGCGAAAATATCAGTTGGTTTGGGAATGAAATGACCATCTTGAATTAGCAGGAGACCTTTGAGGAGCTCGGAAGAGAGCCAAAAGCCCTGATATTGCCACATAAACCCTCCTAGCCCAACTTTCTCATTGGTAGGGGTTTGGATAATCTCATCGTATCTTGTGTAGGTTTGTCGGAATCGTTGATCTTCTGCTAGAGCAGATACTTGTGAGGAGGCTTCCATTAGAGAAAAGCTTAAGATGAGCTTCAAGGCATCATAACATCCTCAATGAATTGTTAAAGTTAGATGATTCTCACAATTCACAAAAGATCTCCCCCCGTATTTACAATCATTATTGAATTGTGGAAGGTGTAAAAATCAAAAAAAGGAAAAATCATTTGAGGTGTCCGACATCAACCGTATAATCAAATTTAATGCAGATAACGATTATACAACGTAAAATACACTACAAATTTTGGCGGTCAATTAATAATTGAAAGTTGAAAAGTACATCTCAATAATTTATTGAAAGGTGAAAGGTACACGTACACCTCAATAATTTATGTACTACTCTGTCGCATATGCGCCAGTCGTAGTGGGAAGTCAGAGATTTTTATTAAAAAATTGATTTGAACTACTGTTTTCTTGATAGTAATAAGCCATTGGAGGATTTGGACCCACCTTCCAGTGTAGTCTAGCATAGATATATAAATACTGCATTACAGTGATTGAAAATTTTTAATATAACTGGATAATCCAGCTGTCCTTGTTCGAATGTTTAAATGCTTATTACTTATATTACCAAAAAATTATCAATTTTAAATAATAAATTTAATTTAAATAATAATAAATTTATTGTAGAAAAAATTATATCATCTTCATTCAAGAAATCTCCAATTCCAGAACATCTATTGAAAAAAAATTCTTTGAGAATTATGTTCACTCCTAAAAATCTACTATAATCATTTATTAAGAGTACATTTATAATTAGGACCCACATCATCTGTTGTTGTGTTTTAAATCTTCTTCATACTTTTAAATTATTTATTAATACATAAAGATATTTTTTGTTATAGTTACTAATACAAGAACTTTTTCATAAGCGAAATTGAATAAATTTAACGAAATCATTGTACAGTAATTATATATCCATCAAACCAACCTTAACCCTTTCCTCATGATTGTCAGTCATTACTATCTGTTTTTGAATGCTTCGTACTTACTCGCGTAGGAGCTTTTGCTTACCTTCATACACAAGTGCTTATTACACAAAGACGAAACAAGAAAGAACAAGGGAGGGATAAGGCAATGCCTAAGATAATTATTTAATATCTATCTATGAGGATTAAATATTTAGTATATATTAGTTCATATGCATATAATTGCATCATATTTCCCACTAAAAGGATAAGGTACTGGCACATGAAATTATATTATATGCTAACATTTTTTTTAATGGTTCTTTCATTTTAAAAAAAGTGTAAAAATAGCTGACTTATATGTATGTTGATTTAATTAGCAGAAATTAATTACTATACAGGCACTTATCGACAAAATGAAAAAGAATGAAGATTAAACAGAGAAAAACAATGGAGATAGTAGCAACCTTTGGTTAACATAGTAATCCTATACATGTTTTTTGAGAAAATGTTTGTCGTGCCTAAATAATCTCTATTGATAATAAAAAAGTTTCAAATTTCTGAGTGAACATGTGACTATTTGATTATATAACTAAAATTTATTTATCAATCCCATATTTTTGAACATTTTTGGATTAAAAAAACTTTCCTTTTCTTAAAATCGTTAGTCTTTTGTGATGGAGTTTAAAGGAATTTAAAAATGTCTTCTATTTAAGAAATTTTATATTTTGAGTGTTTTACTTTTATATGAATTATGAAAAACATTTATATCCTTACTTTTAAATCATTATAACTTATATAAATACTTTTTTTATCTATTGCGGTATAACTTTTTATTTATTTTGAATTAAATTATACTTTTCTCTTAAAGTTTTTGTATACCTTTTGAATTCTTTACAAATTTTGGATTGGTTTTGTGTTTTTTGTGTTCTTAGATTAGTGTACTATGTTTTTGTACTACGTCAGGTGGTATCAGAGCCTTGAGAATCCAAAGTTTATTCGTTTGAAAATAGCTAATACCAACGACAATGTTCGTAGGTCACCCAATTTTAAAAGTTAATTCATAATATGGAACGACAGTTAAAGTTGATTCAGGATCAATTGCAAACATTATTGCGATGAGACAATATAAGAAGAATCGAAGAACTAATTATTAGGGAAGGTGGCCTTGTAAAGTGTCATCTGATTTAAACTCTCGTATCCTGAGATCATGAAAATAACTCTAGCAATGAGAAAGAAGTTATTCAACCAAGGAGTATAGGAGAATATTAATATAGACTAAAGGTGGATATCTCATCTTTTAGTGGAGATGTGGATATTAAAAGTTTTCTTGATTGGTTAATAGAGGTGTAGAGATTCTTAGATTATACGGAGATTTCTAAAGACAGGTATCTAAAGGGGGGGACCTTTCGTTTGGTGAGAGCAGTTGTTAGCCTACCATCTGAGGTGCATTTAGGTTAATCTAGATCTAAATACAATTAATGTGCTTAGATTTGACCAAAAATTACACTAGCTTTAGTTTATAAATTTACCATTCCAATTCTAAGCGTTTGTTCTTCATTCTTATCTTTCATATTTATTTTATTTTATTTAAATAGAGCATGATGATTAGTGGGAAGGCTTACTTCATAGCAAGGTTCCCACGCTATTAGTAAGCCTTTATTGGTGGACATGTTATGTACCTAATTGAAGTGATTATAAGACAGCTATATTTTATTATCAAATTTGATTTTCTTTTGATCACACGTGATCCACGAATTAGATATGCCACGTGATCTGAGTAAAATAATAGACAGACAATGTAACTCAGATGCATACTTCAACTAAGAATTATAGTTGTTGATTATAATCTCTGTCTAAAAATTACAAACTACACTTTTTGAATGACATGCCTTACTATGTAACTACTAAGAACACTATCCTAGGCTACATTCAAGTTCATTTATGCCTTAACTAGAGACGTTACTTGTTTCTCTATGTTACTTTAAGAATAAGATATGGTTAAAAGATGCCCCAAGTTTGAAATAACTATTCTAATTTAGGATTAAGAGACTTAATACATCTGTAAATAGTTAGGAAGTCAATTATTAGTCTTTATTATAGATTTACAAAGACTTTTACACTCCTTTCCTTTGTGATATGTGATTTGACAATCATCCATTAAGTGAAATGTCACAATATACCCATTTTGAACTCTTAATGTATTCATCAAAATCTTATTCATAATTCGAAGTTTCCCTCACTGCCAATATTGAACTAAATTAGAAGTTTGTCACAGTCATCCATTTCTCACGACCACGATGCTAGCCCCACTCTCCTCTCATTGTTTTACTACAACATTATATTGAAAAAAGAGTTGTTTTAATAGCATTTCTAAGGCCCCAAGTCTAGACAGTCCCAACAATAACATTATATCCTTCAAAAAATTGCATACATGTAAATAATTAGATAAAAAGTCATATAATAGATTTTTCCTCTAATCACTTATACAATAACTTTACTCCTACTCTCTTTTCCAATATGAAATTGTGATCACCACCTATATCATATTTCATAATTTCTTTATTTTAAAATTTTAATGTCTTTATCAAAACTTAATCCACAATCTAAAATCTCCTCTCTTTTTTCAATGTAAAACTGAATTAAAAACTTATTAATGATCACCCTAGCTAATAGTTCTTCTGTCCACATGACTCCTTAACATCGTCATCCTATACCAATATTACCATCTATAACATCCCAAGTCTAGATTGATTTAATGGCAACTATAATTCATAACTAAGAAAACAATATAAAAAATAACTTTTCGAAAATTGAGTAGTAAACTTATAAAGAGTCTCACCTCTTATCTCTTTTTTTAATATGAGATTGAAATATTCACTCATTATTTGGAATTTCATAGTCTTCTCTTATTATTCGCGATCTTATTATCAGTGCAACACAATAAAGAAATATGCTACTCAATTTAAGAACATGGAAAAATACAAATCCAATTAAAGATTTGCAAGAACTCAAAGGTTACATAAAAACCTTATAAAAAACGATGAAACTTGATTTAATAATTGGCAAAAAGTTCTTATTATGATACAAAAGAAATTATTTATGTATATTATAACTCCTTAAACTTAATAAGAATGATAAAAACATCTTTAATTCTCCTAAATAAGATATAACACTTAAATTTAATTTTCTTAAAAAGAAAAGTGATGTTTTTAACATTAATAGTGGTCTCTGAGTGATTATAATGATACCGTTATAAGGGGTTGTTAAAGTCTCAAATCTTGTCTAGTAACTTTCATGACATATTCCACGGACTTGACCCATATTGTGACATTTTCCTTCATTTTTCTTGTAAGTTTAATGGTTTGCACCGTGGGTGTGATTCAAACCATGATATTTTTCTCTATAATAACGGTTGTGTACAGGGATCAATAATGCCATTGTGGGGTGCCGTTGATCTTCTATTATTTGTTTTCTAATTTAGTCCCCTCCACTTGCAAAAAAACTCGACCTCGAGCTGTGATTTGAATAGTCTAACTTACACTTCAGTAAATAAAGAGAAATATCTGTCACATTGGAAGTTGGGCTAATGTTACCTATCTACGAAAGTAATTGAACAATATATGCATTATCATTTATTTTCGTGATGACTTCTGAAACTCGGCTTATGATGACTTCTAGTAAATACGCTCTTGCTTAACAACACTATGACTTCATCTCCCTCTTTAAACACTTAAGCCCTTCGATGCAAATCTACTTTAGCCTTATATTTGATATTAGTTGTAAAGCCCAGAAAAAAAGAAAAGCAAATTAATCCAAAAACCTAATAAACCTAACCCAATAGCCTATGACCCAACCCAATTAAGTTAATAAGACAAATTAGGTTTTAATTTTGTTTTGAAACTTCTTCTTCTCATCTTAAAAACCATCAACTACAACCAACAAAACCCCCTTCTCTCTTTTGATTTTTTAAGAGTTCTTTAATCCCAATCCTTCAATCATCATCCAAATAGATTACCTTGTGATTATTGGTGATTCTTGAGGTGAGTTTAGTTTTGATTTTGGGTATTAAAGAGGTGAAGAGAGAGTGCTAAATGGGAAGAGAAATCTAGAAAAAAATTTTGGACAACCAGAAAAGGGAGAAGAAAATGGTGACAGTGAAGGGGAAAAGAAAGGAGGAAAAAAAGAAGAAAAGGAAAGAAAGAAAGACAGAGAGAGAGAGGAAAAAAGAAGAAGAAGAAGAAGGAAGGAAAGATAAAGGGAGGAGTTTTAGGAGAGAGAAAGAGAGGAGAGAGAAGCATAAAATATAGAAAGAACCTTTTTTGTGACAAAGTTGTAATTTTAAAAAAAGTTAAAGTAGTTTGGAAATTTTGGAGAAAAGGTGAGGGCAAGGGAGGATAATAAGGTTTGGAAGGGTGGTTTTGGAAATTTTATTAAAAGTTAAGGGTAGTGTAATAAATTAAGAAAATTTTAGAGTTTATTCTTATTTTATTTAGCCTAATTGTTTTATTATTATTTAAGTGTTGAAGATAAATTGAAAGGAGCACAGGATTAATTAGAAATTTGAAGTTTTTTATTTTCAAATAAGGGGGTTTATTATAATATACCATATTTTATATTTTATGTGTAAAGTTGATATTATGAATTTTGAGAAAGGTATAAGTCTTTTATATGTATTTTTTAAAATTATAAATAATATGATTTTGTATGATTTATGTGACTTGAAAGAATTACGTTATGTGAATTTTATACGATTTATGAATCAAAACATGAATTTTGTGCGAAATTATACTCATACAGAAAATATGTATATAATTACATGATGAATTTTGTGATGAGTTATTAAATAATAGAAATATGAATAATTTGTAGAAATTGTTAAAAATTACTTTATTAGTATGATTTTGCATTAATATGAATTATTGATTAAATCATAATAATATTAAAGTGTGAATATGTGATGATTAAAGAAAATGACATGACATGATAATGTTAAACTTGTGGAATATTAATAGAAAATTTTAATGAGATTATAGTTAGCGACTTGCCTAGGTTGATTTATATTTGATGGCTTTGATATTTAAGCAAAGTGATTGAAATTGATTATTAGGTATGTGTTGGGTATTCTAAGAGTAGAGGCATCCTTAGTGATTTATATTGGTATTCCAAGAGTGGGGATATTCAGGACACTTTCAAGGGTAGAGAGTTTCCTATATGATTTATTTTGATAAAATCCGATATTCCAAGAGTGGGAATGCCTATAATATTTTTATGAGTTAGAAGTATTCTTTGCGGTCAAATTATCGATAGACCATTATATATAAATTTACCGAGTTAAGCGAGGCCTTCAAAGTTTAAGAAAATAAAATTGAATGAAAACTATAAAAAATAAAAGAATTGCTTAAAATAATAAATAAATGTAAATAGATGTAGACTGTACTATAAAATTGTGATGCAAAGCTTATTTGTGTGTGCGTATATATATATTCTTTTATATCTTTATGTTATATGTTGCATAGCATGTATATTCTAGTTATCCCTTATTGAGTTAGCAGCTTATTCCTTAACCATAAAATTTTTCAGGCAATATTTAGTAGACTTTGAACTTTTTTTAATTTCAAATTAGATATTGATGGATAGTTTATGTGTGACAGCTTATTGTAGGATGTCACAAGAACCATTTTTAATTAGATTTTTGTTGTTCTTCGACAATTTATTCCTTTATGATTAAGTGGAGATTGTTGATATATTTTAGATGGATATTGGATTTATTGACTTTAAGAACCATGACTTTTATTAATAATTATTTTCCTTTTGTTTTAGTTTAATATCTTTTATTTTATTGGATTTAGTATAATAAATATTTAAATTGAATTTTGGAATTAGGGTTGTTGCAATTTAAGAATTATTTTGAATTGGAAATTGAGTTTTGAAGCAAATAGGAGCATTACATAAACTCTTTCAAGTCTCTCATTTACTTCAACTTGCATCTCTTGGGTCTCCGTAGTTAATTTTATACTACTAGCATTGAAATTAACATCTTTAAGTAATTTCATAAGGTCCAGTGCATGATTTATACCTTAGTATATAACACAGAGAATGAGGATCGACTAATGTAATTATTGACAACATTGTTATAGGCAAACTCAACTTGTATAATAAGAAAATCTCAATTATTTCGTTTATCACAATAATTGCACCTTACTAAGTTACTTAATGTCTTATTCATCACTTCTGTCTACCCATCTATCTGCGAATGAACTATACTATTATATTTCAAAGATGAGTCAAACATGCTCGATAAAGTCCGCTAAAAATGACTCAATAACTTAGTGTTATGGTCAAATATAATTAACTTTGAAACTCTATGGAATCTCATAACTTCTCTAAAGAATACTTTAGCCATGTAAGAAGTGTGCTATCTTTGAAAATCTATCAACCCCCACAAAAATAAATCCATACCTCTTTGTGATCTTAATAACCTCAACACAAAATCTATAGGAAGATCTTCCTAAATGCTATCAGGCACAGGTAATAACATATATAATTGTATAATAGATGCATGGCCCTTATATATTTTTACAAATCAGACACCTAGAAACGATAGAAATTATGTCTCTCCTTAGCTTAGGGGCAAAATATCTTTTATATACCTCCTTAAGTGACTTGTCTTCACCTAGATGTCTTGTTAATCCTCCACTGTATAAATCTCTAATCACTTTCTCTTTCAATGATGTTTGCGAAAGGCATAAATGATTACTCTTCATAAGGAACCCATTATAAATATAGTAATGTAAGATTCAACCAAATTCACAATACAAGGCCAAGATTTGTTATGCGAGATTATCAAGAATAATTAGATAGCAGAAGTGTACTTGAATCCATCAGAATAATTGTCTTTAGGATAATGCAGTTTCCTTTTGATTTTGATCTTCCGAGAGATGTCTTTAATTTGTCTATATTTTCTCTTGATGAGATGAAAGAAAAAAAAAACCTAATTTTTCTCTTGGGGACCATAACCACATATTTATATGTATAGTGTCCATTCCTAATTTTTCCATCATAAATTAAAAATATAACACTAGAATTTCTATACATATTTTGGGCTATACTTTAATTAAGTGATTTGGACCCAATAACTCAAAACTTTATTAGATCACTTTTAATATTGGGTGATACCTTATAATACC
>JAOXYD010028986.1:0-14233 GCA_028565735.1 Pinacopodium congolense | reverse complement strand
CATCAATTGGCCGATATATTTACTAAACCAATGAATGAAGATAGGTTTTGCATGATTAGAAGAGAACTAGGCATGATTGATGGTGCATCTTTATGATTTCTATGTATTTCTTTGTTTCTCCATGTGTTACTCTTTTTTGTTTATATTTATACATGCCTCTTTGAGTTTCTTTATTCTCTTATACATGCTTTTTAAGTTTATTTATGTGTGCTTTTTATACATATTTTTCAATCTTTTTGATGATGTCAAAAAGAGGGAGAAATATGTGTGATATATTTGGTGTGTTTGTGTGATGTTTGAATCTATCATTAAATGGAGTTAATCATTAAGGGTATATGCCTATGTGTGTTTCTTTAATGATCAGTTACTCCTACATATGTTATATGTCAATGCATATACTAAGGGGGAGCTTAAAATCTCAAAATGATTAACTTGGGGAGAGCCTTGATTGCATATACTAAGGGGGAGCTTAGGTTGGAATTGTTAATTTTTGATTTCTTTATGATATGATATGACTTTAATGGTTAGAATATATGAATGTGATTGATGTAATATGTTTTGTTTTTGTCATAATATCACATATTTTTTCATCATAAAAAATGGAGAGATTGTTGAACCAATGGAGGTTCCAATCTTAGTTTTAATGATAACAAAACATGCTTAATCACTAATGGTTTAAATTTATGATGTTAATCTTAAAGATAGGTCTATTTAAAGAAGAATTCAATATGGAAAGCTGAGAGTTTGAAGGTCAAAATTGAAGATATTGGAAATTCAAATGAATTGGAAGCATCAAGACCTTAGATAGGTTGTTTCAAATATGTTTGTAAGGTTTACTTAATGTTCAATTGACCTAAGGGCTTAAGTTTGATCATGTATTGCATTTGAAATCTCAAAAGTGCATATTATCTCAATTCATAGGCCAAATCTTGTGTTTGAATTGTTTTAAGATATTTGACCATTCATATAGCCTCAATACATGATTTCAAAAGTGTTTGAAGTCTTAATTATCATTAGGAACTTGTTTGGAATTGTTTGGAGTTAATTTTGAAGCACATTCTATGTTTTCTAGATGTATAATGGTGATCTAATCATCACCCAATGGCACCCTGTTGAGCGTTGTTGTACCCCTATTTCCAAAAGCTATTAATGACAGGCTATTCTTAGCACAACGACACCATTGATTAACCCATAGAGTGCTGTTGAAGAGTCATACTCTAACGGCTAGTTTTCCCTTTTGGGTCTTATGCTTTTTGCCTCTTTCTAATGTCTTAAAAACCCTCCTAAACCCTCCTTAAGCCTCTAGATACTATATATAACCCTTAGAAATGAATTTTGACTCTCTAGACACTCCATAAATAGATCAAACCTTTTGAATTTCTTAAAAGCCTCAAGATGCACATATTTTCACTACACTTAGTTTCATTCGATCTTTTACTATCAATCTGTGTTTCTGGGTGGGAAAATTTGTGTTTAGTATCTTTCTTGAGTGTTTAAGAGTTTATTTGATCCATCTTTTACATTTTAGAAAGCCTATTTCAACAGATTAAAGCTATAACTCATTCATATATCAAAATTGTCTCTGTTGAGACTGTTTTAGATTGAATCTCGATTCCAGGTTATAAAACCTGTTTCTAAAATGATGTTGATGGAGTTTTCAGATTACTTAAGGTCTCTAGATTGTGTTTGAACTTTATTTCGAATTTTTGAGACCTGTTTAAGCTATCATTGAGCTATAACATTGATATACTTCAAGATAGATTCTGTTTTCACTGGTTTGAGTTTGATTCCGATTTCAACTTGCTTAATCTATTTTTCTATGTTTTTTATTATTGTTTTATACTTGTTAAATTTCTTAGGAGCCAGATTAATCTTATTTTCAAATTTTTGGTTGAATAGTTCATCATTTGTGTGCATTAATTCACTTAGACATCAAAACTGTCTAGTTTTTTATGTTCTTCATTCAATCAAATGTTTCATTATAAAAATCAGTTTTGAGTGCATAAATTTATTGTGGCTAGTTCACATAAGGTGTTAGGAGTGCTCTAGTAATTTTGGATTTATTTGTAAGCACTTACATTTTTTTTAGGCTGAATATTCATAGAGTGCTTAAACTGTCCAGCTTTTGTGATTAGCTTATATTGGTCATATTGCTTGAACATATGCACGTTTTTATGTTTAATTTCTACCATACTAAGTTTGTTTCGGCTTTCAAGATTTTTATCATTCATTGAAAGATAAAGGCCTTAGTTTAATTGTGGATTGAGTGAAACACCTTTCAAGGTGTATTTAGTTACTTAAATTTGGGGGAATTGAATATTTTGGATATTTGTGAATTGTATAGGCTTCTCTTTGGCTTGAAAAGATTTGGGAAAGGTTACTCTTCACCTTAGAAAGTAAGATCGTTGTTGATGGGTTACTCTTCACCCTTGGAAAGTAAGATTGTAAAGGTTGCACTTCACCTTGAAAGAAGATTGTACTTGTTTAGATTGATTAGTATAGAATCATCCAACAAAAAGTTGGAAAGGAGATGTAGCCTATCTTTGGGGTAGGTGAACTTCTTTAAATTGCCCTGTGTCTTTCTTTTAACTCAACTTATTGCATTTACTTTAATGTTTGCATTATCATTTCATCTTAGGTTGAATGTTGGTTTAGTGATTGCATCTAGTTTCCAAGGGATTTAGGTTGATAGTTTAAATTGGTGAAAATATTTTAATACCCAATTCAACCCCCTCTTGGGTGCCATAGGACTTACAATATCAACCAATATTTACAAATGATTATAAAAACTTAAACCACTATGGATATGATCACAAAGATTCAAAAATAAAAAAAATAAACATCTAAATATACACTTAAATTAGTACCAACATTAGGATCTAACAAATTTCTTAAATTAGATTGTGTAACAAATCAAGAAAATTTAGTATCCGAGTGGGAAAATCAAATTTCTTTACACATTCAATTAGAAAAACCATTTGAAAATATGGATTTACATACTTTTATAATTGTAAAGTTCACAAAACAAAAGGCATAGTATTTACTAGGTCATTAGACCATAGTGACCTTATTAGAAATTTACTTGACTTTAGAACTTCCCCTTCATTACATGCTGCTTTCAATATTCTAGTAAAAGAAACATATCATGAATTCTTTGGACGAGATTATATCTTTCATGCTCACCAAGTTAAATTTGATGAACATAAAAGAGCCATTTGGCATCTCAATAATAAGAGTATCTGCGATTTGTGTTATCTAGATGAATATATATGTGAATTTAAAAAATATTATTATCAATTGCCTCTCATGGAACAACGCTTTTATATAAAATCTTTTATTAAAAAATTACCATAACCATTAAATGAGACTATCACAAAAGAATTAGATCAAAAATATAACGATGGAACCATAGAAAACAATCTAGGCGAAGCTATAACTATAGTACAAGAAATACTAACTGAACAATGCTTAGCCATCACATTAAAGAAAACACTAAAACATAAACAACTCCGACTTTGTTGTTCCAAAAATACTGAACTAGCCTAATAATACAGTTTTCATCCTTCTGGAGAATATAAAAAAGAATCTAGACATTCAAAAGCTTACAAATATAATAAATTTCCTTATTATTAAAAAAAATAAATCGAAAAAATATCCTCACCAATTTTCGAAGAAGGCTTTTGAACCACTTAAAAGATTTTTTAGATGAAAAGATTATATACCATATAAACCTAAACATAAAACATAGAAACCAAAAAAAAAATATTGTACCTAGAAAAGGAAAAATTGTAAATATTGACTTTGTAAAGAAGAAGGAAATTATGCTAATGAATGCCTCAATAGAAATAGAAATAAAAACAATAAACCAAAATATCAAGAAAATTTATATATTTTACAATCTGCTTTAAATGAAAATTTAGAACCAATAGAATCTGATTATGAGATAGACTCCACTATTTTTTCCCTCTATATTTATGAAATGGAGGTCGATGAAACCAAATCATCAAGTGCCACAGAATGCCAATACAACATTTATTCAAGTGACAATTCAAAATAAAAAACTAAAAGCTTATATAGAACTAGGAGCTACTATCTATTTAGCTGAAAAACATATTTTATATACTTGGAAAAATTACATAACCCGTTACAAATTAAAATTTCAGATAGATCTATACAGCAATTATGGTATGATTGTTATATATATGTGAATTTTAAAAATATTATTATCAATTGCCTCTCATGGAACAATGCTTTTATATAAAAGCTTTTATTAAAAAATTACCATAACCATTAAATGAGACTGTCACAAAAGAATTAGATCAAAAATATAACGATGGAACCATAGAAAACAGTCTAGGCGAAGCTATAACTATAGTACAAGAAATACTAACTGAACAATGTTTAGCCTATCACATTAAAGAAAACACTAAAACATAAACAACTCCGACTTTGTTGTTCCAAAAATACTGGACTAGCCTAACAATACGGTTGTCATCCTTCTGGAGAATATAAAAAAGGATCTAGACAGTCAAAAGTTTACAAATATAATAAATTTCCTTATTATTAAAAAAAATATATCGAAAAAATATCCTCACCAATTTTCGAAGAAGGTTTTTGAACCACTTAAAATATTTTTTAGATGAAAAGAATAAATAACATATAAACCTAAACATAAAACATAGAAACCAAAAAAAAAAAATTGTCCCTAGAAAAAGAAAAATTGTAAATATTGACTTTGTAACGAAGAAGGAAATTATGCTAATGAATGCCTCAATAGAAATAGAAATAAAAACAATAAACCAAAATATCAAGAAAATTTATATATTTTACAATCTGCTTTAAATGAAAATTTAGAACCAATAGAATCTGATTATGAGATAGACTCCACTATTTTTTCTCTCTATATTTTTGAAACAGAGGTCGATGAAACCAAATCATCAAGTGCCACAGAATGCCAATACAACCTTTATTCAAGTGACAATTCAAAATAAAAAACTAAAAGCTTTTATATAGAACTAGGAGCTACTATCTATTTAGCTGAAAAACATATTTTATATACTTGGAAAAATTACATAACCCATTACAAATTAAAATTGTAGATGGATCTATATAGCAATTATGGTATGTTAGTTATATATATATATATATATGTGTGTGAATTTAAAAAATATTGTTATCAATTCCCTCTCATGGAACAACGCTTTTATATAAAAGCTTTTATTAAAAAATTACCATAACCCTTAAATGAGACTGTCACAAAAGAATTAGATAAAAAATATAACGATGGAATTGTAGAAAATAATCTAGGCGGAGCTATAACTATAGTACGAGAAATACTAACTGAACAATGTTTAGCCATCACATTAAAGAAAACACTAAAACATAAACAACTCCGACTTTACTGTTCCAAAAATACTGAACTATACTAATAATACGGTTTTCATCCTTCTGGAGAATATAAAAAAGGATCTAGACATTCAAAAGTTTACATATATAATAAATTTCCTTATTATTAAAAAAATAAATCGAAAAATATCCTCACCAATTTTCAAAGAAGGCTTTTGAACCATTTAAAAGATTTTTTAGATGAAAAACTTATATAACATATAAACATAAACATAAAACATAGAAACCAAATAAAAAATATTGTCCCTAGAAAAAGAAAAATTGTAAATATTGACTTTGTAAAGAAGAAGGAAATTATGCTAGTGAATGCCTTAATAGAAATAGAAATAAAGACAATAAACCAAAATATCAAGAAAAATTATATAATCTACAATCTGCTTTAAATGAAAATTTAGAACTAATAGAATCTGATTATAAGATAGACTCCACTATTTCTTCCCTCTATATTTATTAAACGGAGGTTGATGAAACCAAATCATCAAGTTCCACAGAATGCCAATACAACCTTTATGCAAGTGAAAATTTAAAATAAAAAACTAAAAGCTTATATAGAACCAGGAGCTACTATCTATTTAGTTGAAAAACATATTTTAAATACTTGGAAAAATTACATAACTCATTACAAATTAAATTGCAGATGGATCTATACAGCGATTATGGTATGTTAGTTATAATAACCATATTATTATTGAAAAATATACTTTTATTATTCCTTTTATTTATCAACAAACCTCTAGAATACATGTTATCTTAAGAAATAATTTTTTAAAATTATATTACCCATTTAGTCAATATTTAACTTACGTTACACTTAAAACCCCAGAAATTTGTAGGTTAAAACAAAAGCCAATCATTCTAAAAATTCTAATTTTCATCACACTTACTATAAAAAATTAAGGTTAATTTTAACAAAATTACAAGCAATACAAATTCAGTTACATTTTCATATAAACAATCTTACACGTATTCAATTATAAGTAGAATAACTTGTTGGTCAAGTCTGTAGTGAAAATCCATTAAATCCTATAAAAAATCAAAACACTGAACTAATTGAAATAAAAGGATATTCTATTACAATATTATCTGGGTTACTCCTAAATAAACATTTTTTTACTTCCTCAATTAAATATGTCAAATCATTTTTATATTCGACGCATTTATGATATATAAAATTATGCTAATATTACCCAAAGAGTTGAATTTTTAGTTCAATGTTTACAAAATATTACCTCCCAAATACGTCAAATAGAAATAGATCAATCCCTATATAACATAGTTTTCTAAATTCTAACTAATCAATTTCAATAATAGAATCCCTACTCGATCAAATTAACAACAAAATAACTACTTTAAATCAAGAATCTGCTACATACTATTTACCACATCAATAAAAGTGTTAGCTAAACAAAGTCTTCAACGAAATCTAAAACATATAAATAATAATAAAAAATATTGGATAAGAAAATATTTTCGCTTACATATTATTTTTCAAGGTCATCAACTAGAAGAAATCTTCCTTACTCCTCAACAAATACAATTTATTCACACTCGCTTTCATATTTTACAAAATGAAATTGACATGATGAATACCCGAATTATACATAATAAATATTTATTACATATGCTCGGTATATGACTCAACAATATAATATTAATAAAGTATTATATCATTTAGAAATACTTGATTATTCAAACTCGAATCTTTAAATTTTATTTATTGAATCATTATCCGAATCAATACAAGAATTTCAAAATATCTCTGACGAAACTCCTAATGCGTTCCAAAATGAAATCCTATTATTTCAATATATGATTAATGCTCTCAGAACTATGAATTTTAATCAAACTAAAAATATTCCTACACCTACTGTTCATCTACCTAATTCATATGTAATCAAAGGATTCTAATCCAATTACCTATACAACTTGTTTAACTATGTTAGATAGCTTAAAAATCTTAAATCAACAATGCCATAAATTACTTGCAAAACTAGATCTTTATACAAACAAACAAGCATAATGTACTACTTATGATTCCTCTCATTTAGGTGGATATTATCAAATGATAATTGACGAATGCAACTATCTAATATATTGTTATCTCCAAGACAGTAAAGAACTTCAGGTTACATTAACACATCATTATTAACTCATTCATCCTCTTAACTCTTCAACATGATAGACACAGATATTCTAAAATTAGATAATTTTTAAATAAGTGAAATAAATGGATTATTTCATCTTAATGCTTTAATTTCAAGTGAAAATTTAAAAAACATAGCTAAAGAACAATTAGATTTAAAAGATGGTCAAGATATCAAAATACCTTCTAAATTAAAAAATCTTTTTAATCGTTAAAATTGTATTTATTATGGAAAAATTTTATGTGAAAATTCTATTTAAATTGAACAATGTCAAAGTAGTTTTCATATTAATTTAATTGACAAAAATCAACTAACGAAACATTTACAAAAAATTTCAAAAGATCATCGACATAAAATTGGATATATTCATCTCTCCACCATTCAAATCTTAATACAATCCACTTATCAAGATGGAATAGATTTACCTATTAGATTAGAAGTATTATACGAACGAATGAATCATCATAATAATCAAATAATCGCTATTATGAATAGTAACCTTGCTTAAAAGAAAATCAAATTTAACACTCAACTAAAACTTAATCTTCTAATACAATCGCATGAATTAAATAAAGCTATTACAATTACTTATAAATTTTATAAAGCAGAACTTATGAAACTAGGAAAGTATCCTTTTTATAATTACTTATAGTATTAGTTACGTTTTAACTAATTCATTTCATAGTATTGAATTTAAAAATACAGATCGAATCTATTTGGATCAATTATTTAATGATATAGTTAAGGTAAGAATTAATCGAACACATCAAATTACAGAAGTTCCCTTAATTCATCAACCTTTTTATAGAAATATTCCTTTAATAGCTCCAAGACACTCATTATCCTCTATAGAAGTAGTTAAAGATGGAAAATACATCAGAAAAACTAAATCATTAAAGGTAGAACAACCAATTATTGTAAAAACACAAAATAGATTAGTAACCATGAAGACTGAAATTATGAGACTAAAACAATAGGTTCAAATATTACAAAATTTAACTCTACAAGTACAACAACAATTAGGAAAAACACCTACCTTTTTTGCCAAATATCCCCTAATTAACAAAATGGTATCATAGCAAGAAATTAAATGAATATTAACGAAAAATTAGATCAATTACATCTTAAATCAGATAATTTTGCTTTATAATTAAAAATGTACGATAAATGTTTCCATCTTGAAGAACAACTTGACATATTAATAAAAATGGTAACTACATTAGACCAAAATATTGAAAATTTATTTACTTTAATACATCATACCCATTCAAAAGAATTTGAACAATTAAAATTGATTATATCTTGTTGAGATGATTTCTGTGCTAAAAAACTAGATCAATTAAATGTACTTAGCCACCAATTTGCTCAATTAAATCAATCACTAGACACTAACAAAGGAAAAGGAAAAAATAACAATTGAAAAACCATGGAAAATTTAGAAAATGACATAAAAGACCAATTAGCCAAAATTGTTAAATTGTTGCAAGAAATTCAATTAGAAAAAACTTCACCACACTTAATAATTCTTGTCACTAATCATGATGAAATTATTTATAATTATGATTCTGAACAAGATCAATTTTTTTACAGAAAATCCTCCTTCAACTCAACTAGAGCCAAAAGATAAACAAATAAAACAAGATAATTCGCTTGAATCAAGATATAAGCAACTAGAACCTAGTTATCGTATACGAACACGAAGCCAGTAGCATCAATATGAATGGGAATGTCAACCAACATTTACAGATGATTATAAAAACTTAAACTCTTACGGATACTATCGAAAAGATTCAAAAATTAAAAAATATACATCTGAATATACACCTAAATTAGTACCTACATTAGGATCTGATAGAATTCTTAATTTATATTGTGTAACAAATCAATAAAATTTAGTAACCAAGTAGGAAAATTGGATTTCTTTACTCATTCAAGTAGAAAAAACCATTTATAAATAAGGATTTGGGTACTTTTTAAAATTTTATAGTTTACAAAAGGAAAGGCATAGTATTTACTTCTTTATTAGACCATAGTGACCGCATTAGAAATTTACTTGACTTAAAAAATTCCCCTTCATTACACGCTGCTTTCAATATTCTAGTAAAAGAGATACATCGTGAATTTGTTGGACGAGATTATATCTCTCATGCTCACCAAATTAAATTTCACGAACATAAACGACTCAGTTGGCATCTCAATAATATGAGTCTTTGGGATTTATGTTATCTATATGTGAATTTAAAAAATATTATTATCAATTGCCTTTCACAAAACAACGGTTTTACACCAAAGTTTATATTAAAAAATTACCCTACCTTTTAAATGACACAGTCACAAAAACATTATATAAAAAATCTAATGATGGAACAATAGACAATAATCTAGGCGGAGCTATAACTATAGTACGTGAAATACTAACTGAACAATTTTTAGCCACCACATTAAAGAAAACACTAAAACATAAACAACTTCGACTTTGCTATTCCAAAAACACTGGAGTATCCTAACAATATGGTTGCAATCATTCTAGAGAAAAAAAAAAGGATCTAGACATTCAAAAGTTTACAAATATAATAAAGTTCGTTATTATAAAAAAATATATAAATGGAAAAAATGTCCTAACCGATTTTTTAAGAAGACTTTTAAACCATATAAAATATTTTTTAGATGAAAACCATATAGAATATATAAACCTAGACATAAAACATATAAACCGAAACCAAAATATTGTCCCTAGAAATAGAAAAATTGTAAATGTTTTCTTTTTAAAGAAGAAGGACATTATGCCAATAAATGACCTAACAAAAATAAAAACAATAAACCAAAATATCAAGAAAAATTATATATACTACAATCTGCTTTAACTAAAAATTTAAAACCAATAGAATCTGATTATGAGTCAAACTCCAATATTTCTTCTCTCTATATTTATGAACCGGAGTTCAATGAAACCAAATCATCAAGTTCCATAGAATCCCAATACAACCTTTATTCAAGTGAAAATTCAAATTAAAAAACTTAATGCTTATACAGATACAAGAGCTACTGTCTGTTTAGCTAAAAAACATATTTTAAAAACTTGGAAAACAAATACATAACCCAATACAAATTAAAATTGCACACGGATCTGTACAGTAATTAGGGTATGTTAGTTATAATAACCATATTATTATTGAAAAATATACTTTTTTATTCCATCTATTTATCAACAAACCTCTAGAATACATCTTATCTTAGGACATAGTTTTTTAAATTGTGTTACCCATTTAGTCAATATTTAACTTATATTACACGTAAAACCCCAGAAATTCCTAAGTTAAAACAAAAGTCAATCATTCTAAAAATTCCAATTTTTCATCACACTTACTATCAAGAACTAAGGTTAATTTCAACAAAATTACAAGTAGTACAAATTCAATTACATTTTCATATAAAAAATCTTACTCTCTTCAATTAGAAGTAGAAAAATTGATTGGTCAAGTCTGTTGTGAAAATCGATTAGATCATATAAAAAATCAAAACAATAAATTAATTGAAATAAAATTAAAGAATTCTACCCAAGAAGTAAATGTCAAAAATAATATCCCTTATACTCCTCAAGATGTAAGGAATTTACAGAAGAATGTCACGACTTATTAAAGAAATAACTTATTTCACCTAGTACAAGTAAGCATTCGCCACCTGCTTTTTATGTCAACAACCATAGTGAACAAAAAAGAGGAGAACGTAGAATGGCCATTAACTACAAAGAAATAAATAAAGCTACTATAGGCAATGCATATAAACTACCTCGAAAAGATTTTGTTATTACAAAATTAAAAGGTCAAACATGGTTTACTACTTTAGATGCAAAATCTGGATATTGGCAACTAAGATTACATAAAAATACAAAACATATTACTACTTTTCCGTGTCCTCCATAGAAACATTATCAGTAGAATGTATTACCTTTTGGTTTAAAACATGCCCTTATCATTTATCAACGATTTATGGATAAAAATTTAGCAAATTTAGATGAACATTCATTAGCTTATATAGATGATATTATCATTTTTTCTAGCAAAGACAAAAATGATCACTTATAAAAAGTAAAAATTATCTTATTACGTTGTCAAGAAAAAGGTCTCTTATTAAGTAAAAAGAAGATTAAATTAGCTCAACAAAATATTGAGTTTCTTATAATCCAATTTACTAATGGTTATTTAAAATTACAACCTAATATTCTCGAAAAATTGCAAAATTTTCCATATTAGTTAAAATCAATTATCGATTTACAAAAGTTTTTAGGATTATTAAATTATATATCAGACCAAGGATTGCTCCAAGATTTAGCAAAAGATTGAAAAAACTTACAATTAAAATGTAGCAGAAAAAGATAATGGTCTTGGACTAATGAAGATTCTAGCTCAGTCCAAAAACTTAAATTTCTTTATAAATCTTCACCTCCTTTATATAAATATACTCTTAATGATGTTTTACTAGTTCCAATAGATACAAGTAGTGACACATGGGCCAGATGCCTTTTGGCCAAATCCCCCAAAAATATTCAGAAAAAAATCAACTTCTTTATGAGAAGCCTACAATAAATTAACTTCTCTCTGAGAAGTTTACAAGTAAACAACTCCTTCGGGAGCCTACAAGTAAATAACTCCTTGATAAGGAGCCTACAAGTAAACAACTCCTTGAAAAGGAGCCTATAAGTATGCATTTTTCAAGTATTCAGCTTCCCTTGAAGCAACCAAAATATAAACTTTGTAAATACATAAATGGCACTTTTAATTATACTGAATTAAAATATCCAATTCATGATAAATAAACTTTAGCTTTATTAAAAACTTTTCGAAATTGGAAAATTGATTTATTACTAGTTCATTTTAAAGTACAACCTAATTCTCAGTATTTTGTGGTTTTTCTCACTATAATATAAAAAATAATTATAATCAAGGAAGACTTATTCAATGCCAACTAGATTTACACTAGTATATTATATTATTTAATATATTAACTCTATTAACAATTTTCTTACAAATACATTAACTTAAGAATGGAAGCAATCATGGATACCATCAAAGAAATCGAAGCAAAAATAGCTATGAAGCAAGAAAAAGTACAACTCACCTAAAAACACCTATCCTATTTATAAAAAGAAATAAACTAACTAAAAAAAAAGTCACTGTTTTAAAAGCCCAATTTCCCGAATTAGCTGCTCTCCAAACCTCTACCCAAGATCTACAAATCCAAGTACCAGTCCCATGAAAACCAACAGATCTAATCCAACCTAGTATCACCACCACTTCAATTAGTGCTTCTACTCAAGTATCTACTGAAGAAAAACTTTATGTTATTTTTATCGGACCAACCCAAGGTGCTTATACAACTTGGCACCAAGCAGTCCCTTTGAATACTGGACAATCTTAAATCATCCAGAAGAGTTATAAAACAAAACTGGAAGCAGAAAAGCTCTTGAAGACTACAAAATTCATCAAGCAACTGTCTCATTAAGACTTGATAACAACCAAGCTCTTAGTCGACAAAGTATTCTGAAAGCATTAAAAGTTATTTAAAAAAAAGATCAACATGGATCGCATTAACTCAGTTCCCACTAAAGTATTTGAAGAAGAAGTATTCCATATTACATCTGAAGTATTTTTTGAATGCTTCAACACAGTCAACACTTGGAATGAAGATCATAAATTATAATAGTTCTACCCAGTCAATCAAGGTAAATTCAAACCTAAAGCAGTCATCTTACCACCTTTTTATTATTTGAAACTGGTTTTACAAACACCATCTATCTACAAAAAATTGACCTACAACATCACTTTTCACCAGCCTTTGTTACCTTTATTAAACAATAACAAATTTGATTCGTAAAAGATCGTGAGATTTTTCCCAAAGTCCTTAGAAATTATCCATTTTTCAATAACCAAAGAAACCTCATTACTCAACGCTTTGCTTTTATTCAAATGGGTATTAGCAGTTGGCAATCCCCAACATTAGACAAAGCTCCCACCTATGACTTCACATGGGAATTAATTACCTCCTTTAACATCAACTGTTTCGAAGGTATCTTCTCAAGCATTCAGAAACTCATGAAAGGATCATTATATAGAATTAAGTACAGAGGTAACAATAACTTAAAAATATCAACATTCATGATTGAAATTCAAGAGCTCACATTAGTACTCAAGAAATAGTTCGAAGCACCATTATTAGAATTAGATGGCATTCTCAGCCCACTCTCTAAAGATATCAAGTATTGATAGGGGTCAAATTGATCTGATTTTTATAGATAATTTGTTGAATTATGACCCTTAATTCAGTGTTTAAATATTTAATTGATGCCTCATAATGTTTGATTTGCAGATTGGAGCCAAAACATCAAGAAACACCTTTGTTGCTGCCCAATAACGGCACCCTGGTGAGGGTGCCATTGTTGAAGAAGAGGGGGCCATTGTTGGTGTTATGCAGTCGAGAGACAACAGCACCCTGCGAGGGTGCCATTGTCCCTACAGAAGGTGCCGTTGTCCTCTAGGTCAGCAAGGCAGCCCCACATCCTCCAGATTTCAAACATGTTGTGACCTCCATTGTGTCCCTTGTCTCCTGGCATGTGAGGGTGGTCTCCCAGAGCTTGCATACAGCCAATTCAACTCCATAATTCGGATCAATCAGTTAGGAATCAG
>JAOXYD010028975.1:0-14234 GCA_028565735.1 Pinacopodium congolense | reverse complement strand
AAAATTTTCCATATATTTAATTCTCGATTACATAGCCTATATACATATTTTAAATCATGAATGCAAACATGCATGATTAAGCCCTTTAATTTACCAAAATGAACCAAGCAAATAACCTTTTTTTTTTTTTTAGATCTTCTTCCCTTTGGACACCTTTAAGTTGTTGCCAAGAGAGAAAAGATGAGTCCTAAGCCATCTTTTAAGGTTTTTTGCATAAGATTAAAGGAGAAATTAGATAAAAAAAACATAGAGAACTCAAGATCAAGATTGATTTTGGCAATAAATATCATTAAGAAGTCAAGGGATTCAAGACTTTCACCTATGAGCAGAGTTTTAAAAATCAATAAAAACCGATGATGTCTGTCGATTTGTAATGCACCAACTTGAAACCGCTACGGTTTGAGTCAAAATTGTACCAGTTTCAATTTCAAATACCGAGTAAAACTATTAATACTGGCTTGGATTGGTCGGTTTCAGGTTGGTTTCTGTATATCAGCTCGAAACCAGACAGATATTGTAAATTCTAAAAGAGTTTTTTAAAATTTTAATACATCAAGAATCGGTTGACCATTGTTAATAAGAAAGTTACAAAAAGAGCTGCAAGGCAAGTAGACTTTTAAATCCACTGTTTATTTTTAAAATTTTTCTTTATATTTTAAAGTTTCAAAGAAAGTGGATTCCAATTTCTTTTTATTTTTTAACTTTTTAACTTTTTGTTTTTATTTTAGAATACTAAAGTGTTTATGGTTTTAAATAATTAAAATTTTTATTTTTCATATAATTAAAAATTTTATTTTATTAGAGAATCAATTTTTTATTTTTTATTTCTAATTAATAAATGCTTCATTAATTCATTATTATATTTGTAAATTTTTAATATGATATTAAATAACTTTAAATACTTTAATAAATTATATTTATATTTGTAATTTTTAAATATGAATTAATAAAAAATAGAATGAGGAACCTTTAAAAATTATTTCAGCTACAACTAATTTATTAATTATTTTAAATGATCCATTAATTCAAATAATGAATATGAAATATTTAAGGTAATTAGTAAATTTATTATTATATCAAATTTATGTTATTATTTATTTTAAAGATAAAATAGAAATAAAGTTAAAAAGTATACAATATAATATATTAAAGGATATTTTTGAGATTTTATAAAATTTAAGGTTTAAATTATATTTATAGGGAATGCACAATATATACAGGGATCATTTTATAGGTTTTATAAATTTTAAAAACTTAACTAATACCAGTATTGGTCGGTACTAGTACAATACCATTTTAGGATGAAAACTAGTATCGGTATGATATTAGTTCTTAAAACTATGTCTATAAGCCTTTCTATCATCTCTTTTTATGATTATTATTATTGTTCTTAAGATATTTGGAACTAATCTTCTGATAGGATTGGGGTTACTATGAACCTTAAGATGTATTATACATTATTTCTTTGGTTTATTGTGAATTTCCAGATTTTTTTTCTTGAATTACCTATAGATTTAATTGATTTTGGTTTTTGAACATTTGTGATTGTTCAAAATTTAATTTCGAGTATATGATTTCACATGTTTAGATGAACCAAATCAAATATATGAATAGATCAATCAGAGGTGATGCATCTTACATGGAGTTTTTGACCATAGGCTTACATGAGATGTCCAGATTAGGTGTAAGCCCAACCAAAACATTAGGTTTTATAGACCTTAGTAATGCATTCAATTAATAAATTGAGATAGCATGATTAACCACTTAATTTTTTAAATTGAATAGGAATTGTATGACTTAACCGTGAGCTTATAATTTAATTTAGGAAACTTAGAGTCCAAGGTGATTTGGAAAATCCACTAAACCAAATTAAAGTGATGAATGCAATATATCTTAGAGGGGTTAATAATTTGAATCCTAACTTCGATATTATTAGTTCATTAGTGTGAGTTTATCTTTGGACCTGCCTTCACCTATTTTTTCTATTTTCTTTTTGTTAGCCCTATATGGCACCTAAGAGGGGGGTAAATTAGGTTTTTAAAGATTCTTCTATATTATTAAACTTAAGTCTTTCACAAATTTAATTAAACACAAAAGCTAAAAAATTCTTAATCAATTGAATTAACCAGTAAATAAAACAATATAAATGCATAAAAATAAAAGAAGAAGAGACACAACTGATTTATTCTAGTTCGGAGCAGTTCACTTACTCTACATCCAGTCCTCAACACCACTGTTGAGATTTTTTTTCTTATTGCGATTAACAAGAATATAGAGTACACAATACAATCCTTTTTCAAGGCTCTAGGATAACCTTTCAATCTCTCCTTTCTAAAGCATAAAAATAACCTCACAACACTCCCTTTTCTAAGGCTAAAGGAGAACCTTACAACCCTCTTCTTTTTCAAGGCTCAAGAATAATCTTTACAATAATTTTCTCACAAATTACACATTCACAACTTCACCAAAAGATCATATACACTCAACAACACTTAATAATAATGTTTAAACACTTTCTATACTTTTTTTTTACATAAATAACACAAAATACACATATTTATACTCTTCTCAAACTTCATAGATGTTGCTCCAACGTTCATACTCATTAAATAATATATCCGTTGCACAATCTGCCTGTTGTAGAGTTACCATTACGTATTCTTCTTGACCGAATGACCTCATTCGGTTGATTTATGATTATTTGGTCAACCGATGGTCACATTTGGTCGATCTATTTCTTGATTCGATCGACCTATGCCTAATTCGGCTGATCGATGCCTGTGCTGACAGCTTGCAGTACCAATTGATGTTTGCATCATATCTTCTTCATTATTGATCCAATTGTTGGTGGGTAGCATCTTGACACATTATTCTAACATCTTGTAAAATTGCATAGTATTTGAAGCTCTAGGAGTATACTTAATTCCTTTCCCAAGTCAGCTGTACAGATTTTAGAGCTCAACTGAGCTTGTTTAGAAATCTAACTTCCAAACTTTGTCCAAACTTTAATCAATCCATCAAAAACCAATTACATTCAGTTCTTAACCCATTTCAACATATTATAAAAGAAAAAATCCAATACTAATAAAATCTTAACACATTTTTCACAATTATACAAACTTAACACAATCAATTCATCTAGTTTACCAAATTTCCTTAGCACAATAATCTAAACAATTTCATTCACGTTATCTATATACTTATTCAATTCATAAAATTTTAATTTACATAACCTTTATCTAAAACATTATTCCATGACTTACATATTTCATAAAAATTTCACTAAATTACCAAATTAATTACTTATTCATCATATATACTCTAAATACTAAATAAACAAAGCCAACTCTATAAACATATTAGTAGAAACACTTGGTCATCATCAAAACAAAGGTAGAACTAACCCTTAGTTCAACACATCAATAGTATAGTTCCTTTCAAAATTTTGTTTCACCATTTTTCTTGTTTTGAGTTTTCACTTGGTTTAACAATGGCAGTTTATTCCTTTTTATCTTTGAAGGTATCTATAATAATAAAGATTTAATGAACCTTTGGTGCCCATATTATTTTGGGTCCTTAAGTGTTAGTCTTATACCTTTCACGACTATTTGATAAGACATTTACATTTCTTAATTGATCATAGTAGAAATATTTAACATGTCCATACCTTTCACAATATGAGAAAAATAATGGAGTGAATGACCTATATGCATTTTTAGGCCTATAATTATGATAGAACCTTTGTTGAAAATTTTTTCTAAGTTGAGTAAAGGTTCTTTGATATTGTGACTAACTTCTAGATTTTGGCAAGTTCATGAATGCATGATGCCTAGGTTAAGTTCCACTTGATAATGTATTTTGATAAACTTAGGACATTCATGTTCCAAATTTTTTCCTTTTACAAAAACAATTTTGCTAGTAGATGCTCCATGATTATATCCTAAGCCATATTTAACATTCCCCATTTTTTTAGAACTTAACATTTTTTCTAATTTTTCCTTTACCTTTGTAAACTTCTCAAGTGATTCTTTAATAGATTCTAATTCTTTTTTTAAGGCTATGTTTTCATTTACCAATTCATCATTATCTTTGTTGATTGAATCTAGGTATTTTGTAGGTCCTTTGTTTTTTAACTTATATTCTTCTAATAATTTCATAGATTCCATATTTTTATCACGAGACTCCTTCTTTTTCTTAGCTAAATCTTCCATGAACTTTAATAATTCTTCGTATATATATTTAACTTCACATTCATCATTAGAATGAGAGGAGTTTACCTCGTTGTGAGCCATGAAGCTCATGTTTGTCGCTTCCTCCTTTTTGGAGTCACTTATTTCAGACCATGTTACTTTTAGAGATTTCTTCTTTAACTCATTTTTCCCTTTATTTTCCTTCTTTTCATCTTCTTGAGGATGTGGATAGTGTGACCTCAAATGACCTTTTTCACACATTTGAAACAAGTCACATTAGAAAATTTATTTTTAGGTGGATACTTACCTTCTCCCTTATGGATTGGAACCTTTATTCGTATAAGCTTTCTTGAGTTGCTAGTAATGACTGTGATGGATTCTTCTCCTTTGCTTCTATATGATGAGTCCTTACTTTCACTTTCCTCCCTTTTTGTAGCGTTGAAAACAATGTTCTTCTTTTTTGGAGCAATTTCTTCTTGCGTTCCTTTTAATGCCATTTCGTGTATGAGTAATGAACCAATGAGCTCATCGAGAGAGAGAATGTTAAGGTCTTTTGATTTTTGAATTATAGTCATTTTAGGTTCCTATGATTTCATTAGAGATCTTAAGATTTTCCTAACAAGCTCAACATTTGAATAGGTATTGCCTAGACTCTTTAATGCACTAATAATATTATTAAAATGTGCATACACAATAAAAATAATTTTATCATGTGTCATTTTGAAAAATCCAAATTAATGAGTAAGCATGCTAATTTTAGTCTCTTTCACTTGACTAGTGTCTTCATGTGTAATCTTTAGTGTGTCCAAATATCGTGAGCAGTTTTGCACATAGAAATTTTATTAAATTTTTCAATACTTAGAGCACAAAACAAGACATGCATCACTTTACTATTTAATGAGGCTAACTTCTTTTCGTCATTTCTCAACTCATCATCTTCCTTGAGCGCAATTTCATTTCCTAAAAGTTTGGAAGGCAAAATAGTCTTTTATGACACAACAAGTCATAAATATACACTTTCACTTCTCAAATAATGTTTCATCCTAATCTTCCAATACAAATAATTGTTTCCATCAAAATATGGTGCTTTACGAGTGTTTTGACCTTCTAAAATAGATTAAGGGGCGAAGTTATTCATCATATGTGCCATATGATCTTTAGTCACTAATTCATTAGAATTAAAGCAATGTGAGCACTACACTCTAATACCAATTTACACTCTAATACCAGTTGTTAGGTCTATATAACACCTAAGAGGGGGATGAATTAGGATTTAAAATGTTTCGTCTAAACAAATAAATCAAGATTAATAATATGTAGAAGCTAAAACACAAAAAAAATTCACTAAGTTAATTAATCAAAGTGAATTAAGATAAATTAAGATAAGTGCATAAAAGTAAAGAAAAAGAGAAGAGAGATACACTAGCTTTATACTATTTTGGGCGGTCCACTTGCTCATACATTTAGTTCCAAATACTACTATTGAGATTATTACACTATTTAAATTAAAAAGTACAATATTTAATGATATAATCCTTTCAAGGTTTAAGGATAACCTTTCACTCAATTCTTTCTCCTTAGGTTAAAGAATAACCTCTCAATCCTCACATAAACAATATAATAACAAAAGAACATTTCACTCAATCTTATTTGGTGTATAGAAGAGGCTAACAAAATGAATGCACAACAACAAAACTTAAGATGCCTCACACAAAGCTGCAGCACACAAAAAGTCCAAGACTTTTGCTATATCAAACTTAAGAACACTTCATGGAAAACTTTAATATGTTTCTTAATAAAACCATATAAAAACAATCTATTTATACATAAGTTACTTAATATAGACGTTGTTCAATGGATTATTAAGATTATAAGTGGTAAGGTTAATGATATTACCATTGTAAAATATTATCGTTCCTTAAACACAGCTCTCTTTTTTTTTGTAATTTTCGGTTAATCGATAAACTAGGTTCATCCAAATAACCTCTATTCCAATGATATTTAGTCGACTAATCTATATTGATCAGGAACACTCAACTTAAAAGTAACTTAACTACAAACCATTCTAAACAAAAAAAAAAAAAAAAACAACAATGTTAATCCAACCCAAACACATTTTATACTTAAACCACTTAAGTTATCTTTAAATTAAAATTTCAATTCATACTAATTAGCTAACCTTATTAGTTAATGCATTTTTATTCAATCAATTCATACATCAAGAGGTTTTTTCACATACAGGCATCAAATGCATAAGTGCTCTTGATTATGCACTTTTATTTATTTTCTAAGTTATGTATGCATGAATGAATAGGTATTAGCCTCTTAAATCACCAAATCAAAATTAAGAAAAATTTATAATAAAAATGCATAATTAAACCTATATCAAACTAATTTGCTTCTCCAAGTTTTGAGTCTTCATAAATTATCTTCATAAGCTTTAATCGAACTTTAAAACTCTTTAAGTGATCATTCTTGAACTTCATTCATACCTATTTTACAACACATTGAAGACACAAAACATTAGTAATAAAGTTTGTTTTGTCAACATTAAAATAAGGTAGAAGCTCCCTTGGTTTAACATATTCCACTTAAGTTGAATTTTGGTTTTATGATTCATAAAGTTAAAATTTGCCTAGGTTGTTTAGTTTGTTCAATTTAGTGAGGTTTTTTGCATACCCAATTCACCCCCTCTCTTGGAATCCATAGGGCTTACAATAATCAATACAAAAGTTAGTACAAATTTCCTTTTTAAGGCTACGGAATGACCTTTATTTTTTAATGGTTTAAGGATTACCAAACTCTCCATTTTCAAGGCTAAGGAATAACTGAATCCTCTATTTTCAAGGCTAACGAATAACCTATCACTCAAATTTCTAAGATTAAGGAATAACCTCACAAAACTCTTCTTTTATGAATCAAGAATAACCCTAACAAAATCACTCAAAATATTTTTTCTTCACTTCTTATAAACACCCTTTCTTACACAAAAACTTTATAAAATTGTCACTTTTAACTCACAAAGATGTATAAAGACTCACTCTATACTTGTGTATGAAATGCAACATAATACTCACAAATATAAACGAATCAAATAAACATGCATAAAATTATACCATAAACTCATAAACAACCTCACAATTACTTAAGTCACTTGTATCAATCTTTCAAAATTCTATTCACATCAAATAACACATATTTATAGCCTTTTTAAGGCCTCATAGTCGTTGCTCTAACATCTCTTAATGTTATAAAACATTTAATGATTTTATCATTGTAAAATTGGCCATTATTGTTTGACTTTCACCACATTAGGTTGACTGATGTAGGTAGGCTAGTTGATTGCTAATCAGTCGGCCAATATATTAATAATCAATTGACCAAGACAATAACAGAATTGGTTTTCTCATCTTAAACTTGGACTAAGCCATCCAAACATAACCCCATATCAATTCTTAACCCAATTAAACATATTGCAACACATATCAATCAATACCAAACATATCTTAATACATTTTACACAACATACAAACTTACCATAACCAAATTCATTCAATTTATCAAATTTCTTTAACACATTGATCTAACAAATTTCAATCATCATAATACATTCAACCACCTACTTAATCATTTTTCCAATTTATAAAATTTCAATTCTCTCAAAATTTAGCCAATTCATACAATTCAAGGCTTAATCACATAAACTATACCAACTTAATCAATTTACCAATTCATTCATCCTTTAATCAATTCAGAAAAACCATAAAAATCTATTCATTCATTCACATCTTAACATATACAGTACCAAACACGGATTCATGCATACATCAAGAGGATTTTCACACACAAAAAACACATACAACACCTCTTAGTTATGAATCCTATATGTAAATACTAAATATTAATGCATATGCATGATGTGAGCCCTTTCTACCTATGGTAAGACCAGAGAGAAGACTTACACAACACACTCATAACAACCTATCAAATTCTACTCTTAAACTTGATCTTCTATATGCAAACTTCAAGGTTAACTTCAACGCTTCTCCTTATCAATTTTGTCTTCATACAACTCTAGCATGCTTTAACATAAGCTTCAGCCATATTCTTTATCCTCAAGACTCCACTATGCACTTAAAGTCTCCAT
The DNA here is from genome assembly GCA_028565735.1 of Pinacopodium congolense. Taxonomy (NCBI): domain Eukaryota; kingdom Viridiplantae; phylum Streptophyta; class Magnoliopsida; order Malpighiales; family Erythroxylaceae; genus Pinacopodium; species Pinacopodium congolense. The sequence continues at coordinate 5,897 of JAOXYD010028975.1, read as the reverse complement.
TATACACTTCATGAATTGTTTTCAATAAACCCATCTTATCAAGCATAATGACTTGACAGACACATTAGTAATGATATTTTGTCATTATAAAGACAAATGTAGAACCAAACATTTATTCATCAATCTCCTCTTTTTGGATGATGACAAAACCATGTTATATTAAAAGAATATAATAAGCAAATACTCAAACAATCTTATAGGAGTCCATTTCATAGATTTTCTCATGATTATTTGATGTAAATCCACTCCTATTTTTATGTTTAATTATTTAATTTATGTTTAAAATTTTTTTAATTGCAAATTAAACCCCAAAAGAATAGAAAATTTGGAAAAATATGAAGTTTAAAGACAATTTAACTTAAACATAGGTCTGATGCACCCACCATTTAAGTTCTTACAGCCCACCATTTAAGTCAGTTTTGGAGTTAAACGCAGGGGGTTCAATGATGCCATTTAGGTCCAATTCAAGTGTTGTTTAAGTAATCAGTTAAGTTTTTCTTGTTGGATCTCTAACCATCTTTGTTGCAAGTTAGAGTTGTAACTTGATCCCCATAAAAATGAGACTAACTACTTAAATGACCCTTGAGTTGGTAGTTTAACTATATCGTTTAGATACCAGCATTGAACTCCAAAAATAACTTAAACGTGGGTTTAAGGGACTTAGTAGTAGGTCGCTAAATCCATGTTTAAGTCCAAAAATGCGCCATTTTTTTATCTTTTTCTACAAATTTCTTCTCTTTTGTGGATTTATCTACAATTTAAATAATTCCAAACATAAATCAAACATTTAAACATCAAAATAGCTGTAATTATGCACCAAATAACCGTGAGAAATAATATGAAATGGATCAACTCCTCCACACTTAAGCATTTGCTTATCCTCGAGCACATCAATTAATCATCAATTTCAAAACAACATTTAATCATAGGAAAATGATGCAAACTCATTAACCATATCCATTGAAAAGATGTCCTTAATTCTTTAATCAATATGACCCATTGAGATGTTATATAATTGATTAATCAAACCAAGTTACAAATGAATTAAATTCCTTCATGCTTCTTCAAATTCATCCTAAGTCATAAAACTTAATTCCAAATGTAAAATGGATATAAGCAAAGAAAAAAGCATCATCATTTAAACAATTCCACATCATTAATTCATTTAAGTATAAAAATAAACATAAATGTGAGCTTTTAAGGCATAGTCGAGAAGTTACTCAATCTTTTTATGTGAAAATGAATATTTTGTCTTGAACATCCCTTATTACTCAACAGAGTCGTCTCATATCAACTGGCTACTAACATTACTTTTTAACTTTGACTAATTGGTTCGAATCCAATAGAGTGAATGAAAACTTGCTCATTATTTCACATTTTTTAGCATACATTTTTTCTTTATATTTTTCATGATTTTGAATTTAACTTAAGCAAGATTATGAAAATGTTTAAAAGAAGCCACAAATTTACTTAGAAATATACATTTTAAAAATAGAATATCATAATGAACATTAGGTATCCACTATCCAAAACGTGGAGTAACTTAAAATTATTCGATCATTAATTGTCATAATCAAGTGTATAACATCTTAATTTGTCAAAATACTCGAAATAAAAATGCAAAATGTTTAATTATATGAATCAAAATTGAAATTTTTGTTCATAAATTATAGATTACCATGAAAACGATGATAAATTGATTAGCTATAGTATCATGAAAAAGATGATAAAATGATAAGCTATAAGACAAGAAAAGTAAGTGTGATAATAACTTGGCCATTCTTTTTACTAAAGGAAGAGAAAAAAGTATGATCACAAAGATATAGAGAAGTGAAGAAATCAAAGGAATGAGAAGGAGGCTACAAATATGCATGAAGGAAACACTTAAAAAGGAAAGGATCTAAAGTGTCGAAGCTGAAGGTTGATTGATGGTTAAAGAAAGATATAAGGGTCTACCTAAAATGACAAAGGTAAAGAAAAGGAAGAAGAAAATTAAAATTTTGTTATTATATCATGAAAGATGGAAAACAAAAAAACATAAAGAAACATGGGAGGAGGGAAGGTTGGTAGAAGAAGGAAGCGAGGACGGAGTAGAGGAGATGGAGAAGAGGAGAAATGAGGTTTAAGAAGGAGATTTCAATAGGGTTTCAATGTTATAGGGTCAAGGAAGGAAAGCTCTAAAAAAGGACCAACCATCCATATTTTCCTTTGCAAGAATGTCAATCTCTTTCTATATTTTTCCTCTCCCCCTCTATTATTGGTCGGTCTAAGTATTGAGTAAGCGTAATCAAATCAATCATTAAACATGCAAATTAAAATCAATTCAAGAACAAAAGTTGGGGAAATTATTCCAATTAATAAGTAATAAAGTGGAGTATATTTGAGACTTCGAATGCCAATCTTATAAGGAAAAAACTGTGAGTAGTAGATCACTTGGATTACAATTATCTAGAGAATTCACAATTGCGAATTAAAGAGAATTAAAGCTAATAAACTAACTTAAAAGCTTCTAATCAATGCAAAGGAGTTTAAATTGTCTTAAAGATTACCACATTTAATAATTAGTTAAGGTTTATGCTTTCAATATTTTAGTTGAGTTATAAAAGGGTTGGAATACCGAATCTATGTTATCTTTATTAAATTAAGACAATGTTATAGTTAAAATAATGCCTTATCTCTATTGTTTCTATCCAATGATTTAGTCCACTATAGACTTAGGGAATAGGCTTGAAGTTTAAGAAGTTTAACCTAAAAATACCTTGTTCCTATATTAACACCCTCATAATTAACCATCCAATGGTCATGTATTGATAAAATCCCGTTGTTTATTGATTAATCCAACAATTAAGGTGGATTTCTCATATCCTTAATCATCTAATGTCTTTATCTTAAATGGCTATCTTAAAATAAGATTAAGTATTCAAATAAATAAATATTATCATCCAATATGCATTAAGAACTCAATCAAAGAATTTAATATCATGTCCTTAGCTAAAAATTAGATTAAAATAACATATATATTAAAGAAAAATCAAGATAGAACTTAAACATCATATTTTTACATATATGTGAATAAAGAGTAAGAAACAAGTGATTTAATTTTTTAGAATGAAATAAATGAATCTCCAAGTGTAATATAGCTTTAAATCATTGAATCAAACTCCTGAAATCCTTAAAAAAAACTAAAATTGCCAAATACAACGCTAAAAAACAAAAATAGAAGAAAAACCTAACCTAGAGAAAGAAGAAGAAAATCCTAGCTAAAGAAGGTGATTTTGGCTGGCTCAAATTAGTTCTCTATGCAAGAAAATAACTTTTAAGGCTCCTCTTATATCCCCTCTATAAGTGGTTGAAAGTTGAAGCCAATTGGAGTAAGCTTGGTCAAAAATCTAGCTAGAAAAATGTGTCTAAGGTACTTAAATAACACTTGAAAAGGACTTAAACAACTACATTTATATACCAATGTTCAACTCCAAATATGAACTTAAACGCGGGTTTGTAAGGAATTAAACATGGGTTACATCGGACTCATGTTTAAGTCTTGACTTACTCCTTTTTTTTTGTCGTTTCTCACAATTTTCTCTTTAATTGAGGATTAATTTGCAATTTAAACAATTATAAATATAAATTAAACATTTTAAAAAATCAAAATACGGGTGAATTTATATTAAAATATCATGAAAAAATACTTTAAAATGAAACCTTATCACCATCCCTTCCACCATAAAGTTAACCAAACAATACATTGACTTCTTGTTTGCTTTGACTCATGTAACCAAGTTAACAAAGGCATCATGAGAAGGACTTATAAATGCTTTTATATTTTTCCATAAAAGAAATGGAGCGATGCTAACAATAGTTAATTAATTGAGAAACACTATAAGAAGGGCTTCTAAGAGCGAAAAAATAAATAACAATAAGAACAAGTGCGTTAAATGAGAATAAAGAATAAGCGCTTCAATTGAGCGAGTATTGTATTAGGCTATTGAGAGATAGTCTTTAATGGTCTTTCCCATTGGTAATTTTTTATATTCTCTTGTGATGGTGTGAAACCTTATGTTAAAACTTGGAGGTATATAGAGATGAGTGGAAATAAACTTGTTTTGTTGCATTTTACCATTAAACTAAGAGTAATACAAAGATTACTCTTCATGAACAAGTAAAATTATTGTATCAGTTTCTCTTCATCCATTGACAAAGTGATTATATGCATTCTAATTCTTGACAAAATTCTGACTAGATATAGGCCAAGGATTTGGCGCCATTAAAAACCACTGTGTTAAATTTATTACCTTAACACTCTTTACCTATATGTTCATTGAGTTTCTTGTAATTTTAATCTATTATAGCTTATTATTAAGTTTGTTATTTACTCCATCAAGCCATATTGACCCCCCCATTATTGTTATATCACTTATTATTACGACTATAACTCATAAGTTTATGATAAATTATATTTAAGAGAATTATTTTGAAGAGCTATAATTCAATATCCTTCTAGATACTATTAGAAAACATACTTATACGAATTTCCCTCATAATCTTTATATCCTTATTCAAGACAATCATAGTAGGATAATAAAACTATCATTAAGGTTTCTATAAAAAAATATTTTAAAAAAAACTATCATCAATCTAACATAATGTACATAACCCCTCATATCATCCACCCATCATTATCATAACTTATCATTCAACCATTCTCCATGTAATTAAAGGATGTTAGTTTTTTTCTTATTACCAAGTCATTTTTTAAACTTTTCTTTCTCTTTTTAAAGCTTGTAGTGTTTTAATTTCAATGAAGAAGTTATTATCATTATTTTTATTATTGTTATTGTTGTTGTTGTTGTTGTTATCATCTTCATTATTGTTATTATTGATCATAAATATTAAAAATTAAAAATTCTCTCTAATTTGTTATACATTTTAAATATACAATGGATATTTTTACAAAAAATCTTATAAAAAGATTTGTGTTTTTTTTTTACTTAGATATGGTTTATAGATTATTCATCTTAAAAACTATTATTGTTACCCTATTCTCACTTATAGTTACATTATAATCTCCTTTGTTCTCCTAAAATATTTTTTAAAAAAATATAATAAAAAACCATCCATTTAAGTATATTTTAACATTTTTTTTTTTGAAAGAGTGTAAATATATTGGAAAATAAGATGAGATTAATAAGAAAAATGATTGTATCAAATTCATAACATCTTAGGGATCTATAAAGACTGCCTACAAAAAACAAGAAGTCCTTTAATAACTAGCTTGAAGGAACTTCTCAATATACATTAACTAGATAAATACAATTTATATCTTCTTTTAAGTTGAACTAAGTAAAACAAAAGTGTTAGGGTGATATGGCACCTAAAGGGGGGAGGGGGTGAATTAGGATTTAAAATTAATCGTCTAGATGCACTAAATAAGATGAGAAAGTAAAAAACACAAAATCAATTCGATAGATAATTATTCAAAGAAAATTGAAACATAATAAGATTAGTGCGTAAAAAGTAAAGAGAATTGGAAGGGAGGTACACTGGATTTATAATAGTTCGGAGCGATTCACTTGCTCCTATATCTAGCTCCTAACATACTTGCTGAGATGGTTATACTATTTCATCAAAAAAATACAATGTTCAATCTTACAATCCTTTTTAAGGCTTACCCTTTGTTTGGAACAAATGAATGTAGAATGTAGAATTCATTTGCAAATGAATTCTTTTGTTTGGATAGTTATCATTTAAAACATATAATTCAATTGAATTACTCGATCATTTTTTGAACAAATTTAGAATTAAAATTTTATTTGCATCTATTTTCTAATATACTCCTTAACATAATAGCTTTATATAATTAAATAATTATATTATAATAATGTATAATTATTATATTA